>JANHFF010000387.1:15000-47500 GCA_024542945.1 allo-octoploid hybrid of Carassius auratus x Cyprinus carpio
AATGCATTTTAAAACTTAATAATAATAATAAATAAAAATGCAAAATAACCATATTTATTTTTGACATTATAACTGGATGCATTTTATTATTTGACTAATTTATGGTTTTATTTTAAAACATGAATTTCCTAATCAGTTTTATATGTTTTCAGATATATCAATTTAAACATGATTTATTAATTTATTGTATATATTAACACATTAAATAAACACTTTTAAATTCCATTTTTATGTTTAAATGATTAAATTGATGGCTGATTCCTTCATTTTATTTTTAAGTGTCCTAGATTTAGTCCTTTATAGCATGCTACTCGCTGAATTAAACACAATGTCATGTGACAACAATGCATCATACTATTGTTAAAATAAAAATGCATATGGTTTCACATATTATTTCTTTAAAATAGTACACAGTATACAGTAGAATGTGTGCCGTGTGCGTACAGTAAGATTTGTTTGATTGCTAGTTATTCTGAAATGAGTTTCTCTGACCAGCTGACGTCGTGTTCGTCTCCGTCCCCCAGCACTGATCTGATTTCAGCTCGGCAGCGATCCTGATGATCCTGATGCATGGCCAGGTTGTAGAAGATCCAGGAGAGGGCGCTGGCGGTGGTGTCGTGACCTGATGAAGACGCCAGTGATGCTTCATCATCCAAACACACACAGAACCAGTGAATATGAACACGAGACTCACCGGCAAACATGAACATATCTGCATGAGCCTTGATCTCCTCGTTCGTGAGTCCCTCGCCGTTCTCATCCTGAACATGAGACAACAACCACATCACTGAAACACTTCTTCAGCTTCTGGAATACATACGGTGGCTAAAACTTAGTGTAAAAATTATGAAATATTATTATAATGTAAAACAGCTGTTTTCTCTGTGAATATCTGTTAAAGTGTAATTTATTTCTGTGATGTGCAGCTGTATTTTCAGCATCATTACTCCAGTCTTCAGTGTCACATGATCTTCAGAAATCATTCTAATATGATGATTTGCTGCTCAAGAAACATTTCTGATTATTATCAATGTTGAAAACAGTCGTGCTGCACAATATTTTTGTGGAAACTGTGATACATTACCATTCAGAAGCTTGGGGTACAATTTTTTTTATACTTTTATTCATCAAGGATGCATTAAATTGATCAAAAGTGACAGTAAAGAAATTTATAATTTTACAAAAGATTTAAATGCTGTTCTTTTGAACTTTCTATTCATCTGTGAATCCTGAAAAATAAAATGTATCACGTTTTCCACAAAAATATTGTGCAGCACAACTGTGTTCAACATTGATAATAATCAGAAATGTTTCTTGAGCAGTAAATCATCATATTAGAATGATTTCTGAAGATCATGTGACACTGAAGACTGGAGTAATGATGCTGAAAATACAGCTGCACATCACAGAAATAAATTACAGTTTAACACATATTCACACAGAAAACAGCTGTTTTAGATTCTAATAATATTTCCAAATTTTTACTGTATTTTTGATCAAATAAATGCATCATTGCTGAGCAGAAGATTACGTGAATGTAGTCATGGTTTAAAAACACTTGCTTTTGACAGCAGCAGTAAATCAATGAGATCTGTTTCTTTTTTCTTGTATCCTCCTGTGTATTCCATGTTTTCCGTGCGGGTCTTTGCGGACCCCTGCTGGTCGAGTTGTAAACGGCGTTCTTGTACGATTTTCGACGTGAACTCGTGTACGATGTTGCACGCCTTGCGAAAGCGCCGTCCCTGTTCGGAGCGCCAGTACAGCCAGTCCCAGTGATACGGAAGGTAATGCTGCCTCTGAACCAGCAGTTTAGACAGCTCCAGAATGGCTGCGATGTATTCGCTGGGTTTCCTGAGAGACAGACGTGAGTTTGTGAGTGAGATTTCTTGTATTGGTGTATGATGAACAGACTCACTCACCCCTGGCAGTGACTGTCACAGCTGAAGGTGCACTTGAGCAGACTGTCCAGCGTCATGGAGCTCATGTGCTCAAACATGTCCAGACTGTTCTGCCCTTCAGCCAGCAGGCGGCGCCATTTAGCCTGAATCACACAACAAACAGACACAACCACAGAACAAACCGCTGGTCACGCTTCAGTTCAGACACACACACATTCATCTTCCGTTTACAAGATCGTGTAAAAACACAAATGCTACTGTGTTGATGGCTCTCTTAAAAATATGCATGATAAACCCTCGAGAGAAAAAAAAAAAAAACCCTTCCAGGTCGCAATTTCACAAAAGGAAACAAGAAATAATATTTTGCTTAAAGAATATAAAGTATATTTTAGAACATTAAAATAATGTATTACGAATCTGGGGAATATTTGAAAAAATTTGCATGAAAATAATACCACAATCGGGGTTATAATAGTTAAATAAAAATAAATAAATAAATATATTTTTTTGTAATGTTAACTGTATAAATAAATTAAAATATAAAAAAGTTGTAGCTTGAGTTGAATACTAAAATAACTAATAAATAAATTAATAAATAAATAGCCATATTTTAACAAAATAACCAAAAAGAAAAAAAAGAAAAATTACTAACACTTTAACTAAAATTAAATTGAAACAGTTCTTATAATGAACTAAAACTAAAACTAAAAAAAAAACTATTTCAGTACTTTAAATAAATTCATTAGAAATAAAATGTATAATTTTTTCAGCTAGATGACATTAAAAAAAAGACAAAACAAACAAAATTGCTAAAACTTTAGTTTACAATAAAATAATAAAAAGAAAAACTGGTTCAAAATACTACTAAACACTACAATAAATAATTTTAACTGAAATAAAGTAGAATATAAAAAAGCTGAATACTAAAAATAATAATAAAAACTAAATAGCCATATTTTAACAAACAAAAACAAAAAAAAAATTACTAACACTTTAACTAAAATTAAACTGAAACAGAGTTCTTATAATTAACTAAAACTAAAACTATAACAAAACATTTCACTACTTTAAATAAATTTAAAATTTAAATAATATATATATATATTTTTTTTCAGATAGTTGCCACTGACTAAAAATAAAAACTATATAGACATTTAAAAAAAAAAAAAAAGAAAGAAAAAAAAGACCAAACAAATAAAATTGCTAAAACATTAGTTTTAACTAAAAATAAATGAAAAACTGATTCAAAATACTACTAAACACTACAACAGCATCTCAATGGTACTAAAATAACACTGAAATGGAAACAGAAAATATAAAAATAAAAAAAAGGCTTTATTAACTTTCTGTAAAATGTATTTCTTTTTTCATTCTTTTGATTTGGCAGTGAAATCATGACCTGGAGCTGTTTTGTCAGATTCACCCTGTATTGTTCACTGTTTCAGCTGCTGTGTTATCTGACGTGATAAATGTGATTAAACTCATTGTGGGTCAGCGGTTGGCTTGAGTGCGGTCAGTCGGTTGGTTGGCACTGACAATGCAAACACTGTTTCTGTGAGATGTGTGATACTGCACGAACACAAACATCAGGAAATGATCTGTTGTCACAGTACTGAAGATTACTGTTAGAAATCTGCAGCTTTGCAGCGCTTCTGCCAGCAAAACAACCTCGTGTGCACAAAAGCAAATAAAGATTAATGGTGTTGACTATCTAGAAATGTAGATTTTAATTGTCTGTGTGCGGTTGACGTACATGCATGATGTTGGTGGACTGGTTGAATACGTGAACATATTTTTTGAGGATGTCGAAGTGGAACGCAGGAGTCAGAAGTCGCCGATGGCGTGACCATTCCTGACCGTTCTGCAGCAGAAGACAATGACCTGCAAAACACACAGGAAGTGCTTTATACAGATACAAACTTACTGCTTAAAAGCTTAGGGTCGGTTACACTTTTAAATGTTGTGAAAGAGTCTCTCCTGCTCATCAGGGCTGCATTAATTTATTTAAAAATACAGTAAAAGCAGTAAAAGTTGTAAATATTATTAAAATCGAAAACAGCTGTTTTCTATGTGGTTATCTGTTAAACTGTAATTTATTTCTGTGATGCGCCGCTGTATTTTCAGCATCATTACTCAGATCATACACAGATCAAAAGAACAGCATTTATTTGAACTAGAAATCTTGTGTAACATTATAAATGTCTTTATTGCCGAATTTTAGCAATTTAATGTGTAAATGAATAAAAGTATTAATTTCTTTCAAAACGAATTGTAACTGACCCAAAACGTTAAAGCAGTACTGTAATTCTTGCATAATATTTAGGACAGAGAGTATGTGTTCAGATGTGTGTTTGCACATCACTTACCCAACCAAGGTTTCATAAATCCATAAAAGATCTTGTCTTTGAAAGTAATGTTTGCTGCCAAAACAAATATAAAGAGTTTAATGTCATTACAAATTTGTATGAATGTTATATTTAGAATACCTCAAACTGAATTGAGGTCATTTGTTTTATAATTGTATTACTGACTGTGTACTTGTCTTTTTTGTAAATTCAATTCAGTTTGAAATCAAATTTGAAATCAAGCTTTCTTGTGCTGTAAGCTTTTTCACTCTTTGAATTTTAGTCAGTGTGTAGTGTGCATGTTTGGGCATAAAAAAGATCTACAAAGTTACAAATCTCAAAGTCCACTCCAAAGGGAGATATTTATTCAAACCCGGAACTAATCGAGATGTTTGTGCCAGGCTGGGGAGAAAGGTATTGTAATAACGTAAATTATGTGAAAAATAATGCATTTTTCAAAGCACCAAGCATGAGAGCATGTTCTAGTACACCCTAAAAATTAAATCAAGACTTTGTAAAAGAGCATAATAGGACTCCTTAAACCACTCTTATCCAACCAAGGTATTGAAGTTAGCTTTTTATATGAATATTTTTTGGTAATTAAATATCGCCGGCTAAAAAGTAACTAGTACGCTTGAGTAGTTTTTGAGAGGAGTACTTTGTACTTGTACTTAAGTACTGTTTTGACACCAGTACTTTTACTTGTAATTGAGTATTATTTCAGCAATGTAACAGTACTTGTACTGAAGTACAGATTTTCAGTACTCTTTAAACATTAAACAGTGACTGCTGCAGTAACTCATGTGACCCTCGCAGCGGAAACACTCTTCTCACCCTTTACACAGACACCCGAGATGAACTTCAGTGAATATTTCACAGGAAAACTCACTTATTAGGTTCTGTTTCGTTTAGTAGACTCAGCAGGTCATTGAACAGAGACTTGATGTTCATTCTGTTTGGTTTTTATGGGTTGTGTTTAAAGCAGTAGTTCCTCCAAAAATTTAAATAAACTGAAAATGTGCTCATCATCAGGTTTGTTACTTCATCAGGTTTGTAGAAATGTAGCATTGCATCAGTGTCTCAGCAATGGATGCTCTGCAGTGAATGGGTGCCATCAGAATGAGAGTCCAAACAGCTGATAAAAACATCACAATAATCCACAAGTAATCCACAGCACTCCAGTCCAGCAGTTAACATCTGGAGAAGACAAAAGATGAAACAAATCCAGCATTAAGATGTTTTAAACTCAAATACATAGAGTCTATAATCCATAATAACACTTCCTCCAGTGAAAAAGTGTTCTGGTGTGAATCAGGAGAGAAATCTGCACAGATCAAGCAGCGTTTAAACAGCTCTAAACAAATATGTGTCTGGATTTTGATGTGAGAGACAACAGGAGATGCACTTTTTCACTGGAGGAAGTGTTATTATGGATTATAGACTCTATGTATTTGAGTTAAAAACATCTTAATGCTGGATTTGTTTCATCTTTTGTCTTCTCCAGATGTTAACTGATGGACTGGAGTGCTGTGGATTACTTGTGGATTATTGTGATGTTTTTATCAGCTGTTTGGACTCTCATTCTGACGGCACCCATTCACTGCAGAGCATCCATTGCTGAGACACTGATGCAGTGCTACATTTCTACAAACCTGATGAAGAAACAAACTCATACATCTTGATGAGAAAGCATCTGTTAGTGTACACTCTTTGTGGTTATGCGGTGTGTGTTTCTTACCCGAGGCTGTCAGAAGGGATTTGATGTAGTCTGGGTGGAAAAGCCGGACCATATTGTAGAACGGACCCAGATACCAGGCACAGGAGTGAACGTACCTCCTGACCAGATCATCAACGGCCTGCAGTCCCTCTTCATTATGGCGCATCTGAAACACACAGCAGAGGAAAATCTCTGGCGGGCTTCCGATAAAAGCACAAACATTATAATTACGGCTACAGTGTGGCTTTAACACTCGACATCATGTAAAGTGTTGTATGCTCTGCTACTGCCAGACTGAGAAAAAACGACAATAATGAACTCTGACTTTGTAGTTAACACTAAACACAAAAGCTGTCCAGATGCTCACTGCATACTGCACACTGTACTGCATACTCTTTTGAATAGTCTGTGAAACAGTAGTGTTTTGCAACGAAGCATTACAAATAATAGTATGCAACATTGTCATCTTTTTTCTTGTGAATGTTAAGTGAACATTCCATTTTGTCATTTTGCAAAGATTATGAGAATGATACTTTTGAATGAGGAAAAACAGTGGATATTAGACTTGCTTCCTGTTAATTGCACTACTGTACATTCTGAATAACCTTGATATTGCATGCATACATAAAGTTTGCATACTAAATGCACAGGAGTATCCTGGTAGAATGCTGTTCTGAACATGAGTGCACGCATTGTGTGAACGGCATTACATGTGCATAAACATGCAAATGACACGCCTGGGCAAAAATGCTGAATTATCGCCCATGAGGAAAGCAGTTCTGAGAAACTCCAAGTGAAAACAACCGATCAGATTAAACGTGAGACACCAGATAGTGATCTACTGCAGAGCAGTGCAGTAAAAGTCTAGTTCCTGTATCTTCAGACAGTGGGGGACTATCACTACAGTTTCATTTGAAAGCAATTCAGCTAATGAACTGAACTGATCCATAACATTATCTAAACAGGCCATTATGTATGGCTTCTGAAGAACCAGTTTTTCTGCTTTGCCTGCCAAATGTATTATGTTGCTCACTGCACACATCCTTATGCAACCTAAAAGCAATGCAATGTCAGTTTCTAACTTCCATGTTCCTTGTTGTTAGTCACTTGAGTAATAACATTTCCTCCACTGGTAAACCAAAGATACAGTTTCTGATAGAGACACGACCATAATAGGAATATATCAGTATGCAAATGCAAAAAATGCCAGTGAAATCCCTCAGATATTATAGATTTGTTATTAAAAAAGATACTATAGTGGATTTTCACAGTTAACAACATATGTTAGAACGTTATGAAAACGTGATACTTTGTTACTTTTGAATGTTCTCTAAACATTCTAAAACAAGTAGTTACATTTAAAAAAAAAAAAAAAATGTTACATTTAACTAAACTCACTAGCCCCAT
Source organism: allo-octoploid hybrid of Carassius auratus x Cyprinus carpio (assembly GCA_024542945.1). NCBI lineage: Eukaryota > Metazoa > Chordata > Actinopteri > Cypriniformes > allo-octoploid hybrid of Carassius auratus x Cyprinus carpio. Next base: position 22,368 of record JANHFF010000387.1, read on the forward strand.
GTGCCCCATGATCCAGTTTCTCTGCGGCGGCTGACTGAAGCACCGCAGCGCGCGTCGTTTGACAGCGAGACGCGTCGCGAGCGCGCACAGGAGCACCGCACCGGAGAGCGCGAGGATCCCGCACGGCGAACAACCGGAGAGGAGCTCGCGCAGAAACCCGATCAGATCCGCTGAGCCCTTCATCATCAAAATCATCCAGCAGCACCCTGCGGAGAGAATGAATAACCAGCCTGTTTAATGTGTGCGCCAATCAAAACCGAAATTAAAACACACACAGCTCACGTTTAAGTTATATTAACATACGCGCGTATAATATACACGTACAATATTCAATATAAACGCGTTATAAACACACTTAAGTGCGCTTTAGATATCACACGAGTCAGACCTTTATGATGAGCCGCCGCTGAAGTGTTTCTTGTCAGAAGAAGCTCAGCTGCAGTTCCGGGTGCTGGTGCATCATAAACAAGAAGCACATGAAATACTGCCCATCAACTCTGACATGATTAATGCACATCACTGAGGGCTTATGGAAAACTATTGTGATCATAGAAAAAGCGTGAAGTGCAAAAAAGTGTCAAATGTTAATATTCATAAATGTATTAAATATATTTGTGTTTGAATTTGTAATACGAACTCTAATGTGCATATGCATGTTTAATAAACTTGTTTTTTTTACACGTTTGTGTTGAACAGACTTTTAGTTTTGCATCATTTGCACCGGCAGGTGGCGCTGCTGTAACATGATTATTTTAATCAATCTCTCAGCCATCATTATACTGACGTGTTGATTTTTTGCATACGATGTATGACTGATGTTTTTGTTGCTAACGTTTTGAAACCTTTAAATTAACTTTCTGTTAACGTTACTGGAGGAACGTTTGTTCATCTGTCTTTCAGCACAGGTAACACGTTTAGGTGATAGAATAGAAATGAAGGCGGGGAATGAAGTTCAATCTGTGGAGTGAAGAAAGAATGTAGATGCAGAATAGAAAGTTTAAAATATGAACACAATTAAAGTTTTTTTTTCTAAAGTGTTTAGAGAACATCACAGTAAAAAACGTTTTTTTTTTTTTTAACCCAATCACTGTTAAAAATAACCCACAGTTGGGGAGGTGCTATGTTCACCCACCTGTGGGGTTATTTTAAAACAATCATTTTTAGTGAGTAGACAGAAAAACATTTTACCTGGTTACCATTTATATAAATGTTCCTTTTATTATTTTTTAGACTATTTGATGTTGCTTGTGTTATGGTCACATCTTTAATATTTTGTAGAGTTCATTTTTATCAATATTCTAATATTCAGATTTCATCCAATTTAATGTTAACACAACATGTTCTATCAGTTGTTTAGAATTTCAGACATTATTTTTTTTACTCATCACCTGTAGATTATGCATTTTTGGGTTTGTTAAATATGTTTGTCTGATAATAAATCATGTGTTTGCTGAATAATTTTTGATAAATAAGGGATGTCCCATTTGGCCTGAAAAGAAATTTGTCTGGAGTTGATCTCAAATCATGATCATGATCTCAAAATGTTTATACCTTGCAAAGTAACACTTTATATGAACTGTATTCAGACTGAAATATTATAGCTGGAACTTAAAGTTAACAAAAGCAATAAAGATAAAAAAACAACAACAAAAAACATCTAGGTATCTAAATTACACACTTTATCAGAATTCACTCTATAAGAATATTGTGAGAACACTGTTTAATGTTTCTAAAATATTGAAATGTCCAGGTTTCTTGTCATGTTTGTAATTCATTATTTATTTATTTATTTATTTATTTTTATTCAACAACCTCAATTTACAAACTCTATAGGAAAACAATCTTTAAACATTTTAAAACCTTTTTAGGAGGGTTGCAAGGAGAAAGGAGAAAGAACACCTTTACAGAATCTTAGAAAGACAGACTTTATGTAATTCAGGAAGGGATTCATTGTCTTTTGACAAATATTTTGTGGAAGATATCCATCACGTGACCTCACTAGAGCCAGCTTTCATCTCTTAAATTTGGCTAATGTTTATTTTTAATTTTTCATTTGTGTAGCTATACAACGTCTTTAGTTTTGGTAGTTTAATTATTATTTAAGAATGAGGATTTTTTTTTATTTTTTATATTAGGCCAAGTACCTGTTTTAGAAATGGAAGTATTGCAGTATTTTTTATTTAAGCAAGTAACACTGCAGTGAACTACATCTCCCGTGATGCCTCGCGGTGCGCGTGACCGTCTCCCAGCAGTGGAATGTGCGGAATGCGTTTCCTGTGTTTGGCATCATGAGCTCCGCTCTTCAGCTCAGTCTCCGCGCTGCTCCGCTCCGGAGCTCCCGTCGTCCGGTCCCGTGAATGAGCGGCTCTGAGGCGCTTCAGTGATGGCGGAGCCGCTGCTCAAACGAACCTTCTCCAAACTCCGCGCCAAAGAACGATTCCGCCGCAAGACGGACCCCAAACTCACCGGTGAGAGACCAGACACCGCAGACCCCCACACACAGCCTTTCTCATTTAAATATGCTGCATTATTATTACAGTGCAGGGGAAGTTTTGCAGAAGATGCAAATGAAATGGTGACAAAAATGCTGTAGATCTGTTACTTGAATTTAGTTTATTAGTTTGGGGGAAAAATAAATGTAATGCATGCTTTCTATATGTTTAATCCGTTATTATTATGTACTTCTTACTTTTATCCACCAGGCAGAGTTCGGACTGTTTTTCCACATGTTTGAATAATTGTGAAGTCGTAAAACTGATATATTCATTACATAAATAATAGCCTACAGTTCCAGCTCTGGATTTTTTTTAAAACTAGAGGAGGAAATATTATTTTCTGAAATATATATTTTTTAAAGAGTTAATTGGAGATGCTTCTCCTTCACTATCTGCTTCAATTTATTCATTAAAAAATGCAATAATATTTTAGTTAACTAAAATAATATATTTTTTTAACTAATATATATATATATAATTTTATGAATAAATGCTAATGTTTATTTTTCATTTGTGTATATGACATCCATAGTTTGGTAATTTTGGAAGTTTAGTTATATATATATATAGTTATATATATATATATATATATATATATAACTATATATATATATATATATATATATATATATATATTTTTTTTTTAATGGATGAATTGGAGCAGATAGTTAAGGGAAAGCATTATGATGCAAACTAAAATATAATTGTTTATTATTAATTTTTAAAAATATTTTAATGGGTGAATTGTAGCAGATAGTGAAGAAGTATTGTGATGAATAAAAAAATATATATATTATTTTAATTTTCATCATAATACTTCTTCCCTATCTGCTCCAATTCGTCCATTAAAAATATAAAATAATAATATTTTAGTTTTCATCATAATGCTTTTCCTTAACTATCTGCTCCAATCCATCCGTTAAATAAAAAAAATGAAATATTTTAGTTATCGAAAGATACTATTTTTAGGCCAAAATTGTCTTCACAACTCATTTTTTGCTTTTCCATCAAAAGGATGTTTCACTCATGAGTCAGTGTGTCCAAATGCCTGACCGCTAGAGTAATAGATTTGTTTATTTTGGAGAAGTGCTCATGTTGTATATCTCACAAAGAGAACTCTGTGCTTTAGTACAAGGCAGCTTTAATGCTTCGTTCTCATGTGATGAGGTTATTTTGATGGAACGGCCGACAGCGAGTGACAAACGCTGATGGATCTTAAGAAAACCATTGTGAGTCGGTTACATAATGTGTTCATCCATTCTGTGTTACACGCACGGCATCACTGTGTGTCCTCCGGAGGGACATGATAGATGTGCAATTAACCCTGTAAAGCCTCTTAATCTTAAAAAAAACCTCTGTACTATCAGTGAGATGACAGAAGGCATAGATTGTGTGTGACATGGTTGTGTAGAGGCATTTGTCAGATATGATACAGCAGGCTTTATAGGGTTAATGCATGGTTATATAGTTGTTTTACACACACACACACACACACACACACACACACACACACACACAGTCTGCTAGAGTTTCACTTTAACCTGATTGACATTTCTATACACCGAGCGTTTAGAGGGAGACTATTGTGTATTCATTTGTAGACTCTAACAAACATTACATTTCAGCTCTAAGTGACTGTGTTGGTTTAGTGTGGGTTTATTTACTCAGCCGCTCGTTTTCTTCTCTCAGAGACCGTTCTTTACTGCGGTACAGTGATTAGTGCTGTGTTCATGTAGTGTGGGATTATTTGCATGATAATCTAAAGTACTGTGAAGAGTAATCATGGTGCATTTAGTAACCGCAATCTCCTTTTAAAATAGTGCTGGTTTGTGTGTGTGTGTGTGTGTGTGTGTGTGTGTGTGTGTGTGTGTGTGTGTGTGTGTGTGTGTGTGTGTGTGTGTGAGTTTGCATTCTACATAAACTAAAGTCCGTCTAGAGAAATGACAGGTTAGATGTCATGTTTTTATTGCGGCGGTGGATAGGCATGATTATTATGATTATTCTGTTCATGTTTGCATGATGAGATCATCTCAGAAACGAGAGTATGTGTGTGAGTGACGGCTCATAAATGAACAGAAATAGTCCACCCAAAAATGTACAATTCTGTCATGATTTTGTGGTTTGTAGTTTTTGGAGTAGTGTGGAAAAGGGCAGCATCGACATTCTGCGAAATATGTCAGTGTTTCGACAAAGAAAAAGTGTTTCAAACGAATAAATGACAATATTTAATTTTTGGATGATATTTAAAGCAGAAATGAAGTTTGAAAACTTTCACTGGGTTTGTCTTCTTTCTCTCTCTCTCTTTCTCCGCCTGTTATTCCTGAAATAGGGAAAGCAGTTTGATGGCTGGTTTGTGTTAGAGCTTTAGTGTGTGTGTGTGTGTGTGTGTGTGTGTAAACAGTGCCAGTGTCTCTCAGACTGTGTGTGTTTGTGTGTTTATTTGTGTGTGTGTGTGTGTGTGTGTGTGTGTAAACAGTGCCAGTGTCTCTCAGACTGTGTGTGTTTGTGTGTTTATTTGTGTGTGTGTGTGTGTGTGTGTGTGTGTGTGTGTAAACAGTGCCAGTGTCTCCCAGGCTGTGTGTGTGTGTGTGTGTGTGTGTGTGTAAACAGTGCCAGTGTCTCTCAGACTGTGTGTGTTTGTGTGTTTATTTGTGTGTGTGTGTGTGTGTGTGTGTGTGTGTGTGTGTGTAAACAGTGCCAGTGTCTCCCAGGCTGTGTGTGTTTGTGTGTTTATTTGTGTGTGTGTGTGTGTGTGTGTGTGTGTGTGTGTGTGTAAACAGTGCCAGTGTCTCTCAGGCTGTGTGTGTGTGTGTGTGTGGTGTGTGTGTGTGTGTTTATTTGTGTGTGTGTGTGTGTGTGTGTATGTGTGTGTGTGTGTGTGTGTGTGTTTGTGTGTGTGTGTGTGTAAACAGTGCCAGTGTCTCCCAGGCTGTGTGTGTGTGTGTGTGTGTGTGTGTGTGTGTGTGTGTGTTTATTTATGTGCGTGTGTGTGTGTCTGTGTGTTTATTTGTGTGTGTGTGTGTGTGTGTTTATTTGTGTGCGTGCGTGTGTGTGTGTGTTTATTTGTGTGTGTGTGTGTGTGTGTGTGTTTATTTGTGTGCGTGTGTGTGTGTGTGTTTATTTGTGTATGTGTGTGTGTGAACAGTGCCAGTGTCTCTCAGGCTGTGTGTGTGTGTGTGTTTATTTATGTGCGTGTGCGTGCGTGTGTGTGTGTGTGTGTGTGTTTATTTGTGTGTGTGTGTGTGTGTGTGTTTATTTGTGTGTGTGTGTGTGTGTGTTTATTTGTGTGTGTGTGTAAACAGTGCCAGTGTCTCTCAGACTGTGTGTGTGTGTGTGTGTGTGTGTGCGTGCGTGTGTGTGTGTGTGTAAACAGTGCCAGTGTCTCTCAGGCTGTGTGTGTGTGTGTGTGTGTGTGTGTGTGTGTGTGTGTGTGTGTGAGTGATCATGCAGTCATTGTGAGGATTGAGAGCAAGAAATATTGATAAGAGGCAGAGAACAAGAGTGTGATCTATGTAGTGACCTGTGTGCCGTCTATATAGGCAGCTCCCTTCTAAGGCAGCATCCTAACTCAAAAGGGAATGATTTGAAATGCACTACACTGGCAGACCCTAACTAAAGTACACTGCACAAATACACTACTGCTCAAAAATGTTACTAAAAAACAATAAAATTGTGAAATCATCATATTAGAATGATTTCTGAAGATCATGTGACACTGAAGACTGGAGTAATGATGCTGAAAATACAGCTGCACATCACAGAAATAAATTACAGTTTAACAGATATTCACATAGAAAACAGCTGTTTTAGATTGTAATAATATTTAAGAATTTTTACTATATTTCTGATCTGAATAAATCTCACACTGGTGAGCAGAAGAGACTTCGTTCAAAAACTTGGAAAAATCCTAATTATTCCAAACTTTTGACCGGTAGAGTAAACATTGAATAAAGTTTTGAATTTTTTTTAAATCACTCTGCATAAAAGTGTCTGCTACTGTAAATGCATGAATATCACAGTGCATTCTGGGATTGCATTGTCCATATTTGACACTGCCTTCAAATCCATTAGGAACGAGGGCAAAAACTGAAGCTGAAAGTATGTGAGAGTCTGAGAGACAAAGAAGGAATGTGAACTCTGTGCTTGGGAATAATGATCCCAGCTGCTGAGAGCCGTATCACTGCTTCCCAGCGGAGCCGCGTGTGTGTGTGTGTGTGTGTGGTGATCAGTGAGGGTCAATAGAGCTCTTTTATCACTGTGCATATGTGAACCACATGAGAGTCCAAAACAGAAAACTCATTCTCAATCTCTTTTCCTTGATCTTTGACTCATCGGGTCTCTGCCTGCAGCGACTGAAACAAATGCATGTTCATTTATTGAAGGAATATCCATTTAAAGCATCATTTGCTCTTCTCATGTTCCAAACTAAAAAATCGGACTTTCTTTCTCTTTTCCAGTAGTTCGTATGACTCGTGCACTACGGTGTGCTTCTGTGCTCATGCAGGTTTACTGGTGTTGTGGGAGATGGTGATGTTAGGGACACGTTTGGTTTAAGAGAGAAATAGAGTCAACAGTGTAATTATGTATTCACATAAATGAATTACAGCTGAAATTTTGAAAAATTATAAGTGTAATGTAAAACTCTGCACACAATACGTGCAATGTGTCAAATGATTTATTTTAATATTAGATTTAAATTACTTTAGGTTTTATTAATTTTATTCCAGTTTTAGTAATTCTAGTATTTCAACTACAACTTATTGAGTTTTCTAACTTTTCTAAATCTAATATTTATCTGTTATTATATTTCAGTCATCAAGGCAACATTTCTAATTTTTTATATATTTTTTTTTATTTTACTTTAGTTACTGAAAACAGTTTTAACAGACTAACATGAAGAGTTGTTATGTTATATTTTAGTTTAAGTTTCAGTAATTTAATTATGTGCTTTTGACATTTTTATTACTGTGGGCTTCGTTTATTTTTGTTTTAGTTTTTAGAAATTTTAGCATTTCAACTTATTTCAGTTAGTTGTCATGGCAACACTTCTGCTTGTTTTGTAGTTATTTTTTCATGTAATATTTATATATTATTTCCTTTCAGTTGCTGAAAATGATTTTAATGAACTGACATGCGCAGTTTTTGTATTTTTATTAATTAACGGTAACTGATTAATACATGCTGTAAATCCAGTCTCTATTTGAATGTAAACCATTGCAGTCAGTGTTAATTAGATGAGGTTTGTCAGCATCTCCTGTGTAACTTCAGCAGGCTTCCTCCAGGTTTGGTTTCTGTTTTTCTGCAAAAATATATTTATGTTTTTAATCTTTTTTTAACGACTTCCTCTTCCTGAGGCTCTTCCTGGAAGCGCAGATTCACAGCTTGATCAGAGAACAGCTTGAAAACTGTCTGACACGCATCTCAGTCTATTTACTTACTTTTAAAAAACAAAATATAGAAATATTGTCTAATTTTAAATTTAAATTTTTTTTTCTTGTATTTATTTTAACTGTTTTTTTAATGTTTTTTTATAAAATGTATTTTAAAAATATTATGTATAAATTTAAAATATTTATTTATTTTTAAAAAACAAAATATATAAATATTGTCTAATTTTAAAATATAGTTTTTTTCTTTATTTTCCATGTTGTTTATGGTGTTTTATAAAATTTATATAAAAATATAGTATATATATTTTAAAAATATTTATTTATTTTTTAAGAACAAAATATATAAATATTGTCTTGGCTTTTTTTCTTGTATTTAATTTAACTATTGTTTACGGTGCTTTATAAAATGTATTTAAAAATATTATATATAAATTATAAATATGTATTTATTTTTAAAAACAAAATATATAAATATCATCTAATTTTAAAATATAGTTTTTTACTTGTATTTAATTTAACTATTGTTTACGGTGCTTTATAAAATGTATTTAAAATTATTATATGGAAATTAAAAATATGTATTTATTTTTAAAATTAAAATATATAAATATTGCCAAATTTTCACAAAAAATAAGTCATTAATTAATTAATGTATTTAGTTATTCTGTTAGTTATTTAGTAATTTAATTTATTATATTTATTTTAATTAAGTTGTTTACAGCATATTTACTTTTATAGTGTGTTATAAGAATTATTTAAAATATTGTCTATACATCAAAATATATGTATTTCTATTTAAATCAAAATAAATAAACATTGCCTAATTTTAAAAAATATATATTTTCAATATTTTTATTTATTCATCCAGTTAGTTATCAATTAATTTTTCTTGTAGTTATTTTAACTGTTGTTTACAGCGCATTTACATTTACAGTGTGTTAAAAAAAAAAAATATATATATATATATATATATATATATATATATATATATATATATATATATATATATATATATATATTTATTTTTATTTTTTTTGGTTGTTTGGGAAAGCAGATTTTATTAGCCTGCTTCCAAACAGAAGTAGAGTATAATGTGCGGTTCGGGGCACTCGAAAATAGCTGTCAGCATCTGGTCATACTAATAAACTGATAATGCAGCTGTTCTGGGCCGTGTCTGTCATGTGCTGTCTGTTTAATTCTACAATCCTGCTCCAAACAGAAATGAGACGCGCTTCCAAGCTGAAAAATAAAGCATTGCAGAAAATGTTCCATCTGATGTTACTCCGGCGCAGAAAGAAAAATAAAACATTCAGTGCAGGATCAAAAATGTGTGGAAGACTTCCAGCATCAGCGCTTCAGAAGGACGTCCATTGGTTTTTTGCAGTCTTGTGCAGGAACTAGCAGCGCTGATTAATCAATTAGATAAAAAGCTCATCCTAAAACATTTGTTTCGTTCAAGTTCACTTATCTAGAAAAAAAGACAAATATAATGCATGATATTTAGAGGTCATGCATGCTCTAAATAATAAATAATCTTGCACATCTGCACTAAGTATTCACATCATTTATGTCTGTTTTAGTTACCATAGAATGCAATCTTTATAGTTTGTGCACTGCTTAGTTCTGACCATCAGAAAGAGGTTTTGCTCCGCTTTAAGAAAAATTACAGAGAACATTGAGCGCAGATGTTTAGAAGCGAGTTTCCTCTCAATCTAACGACTGAGAGACTTTCCGCAGATCTGATCTGATGCTTGAGCTCTCAGGAAACATCTTCATGGGGGATCTGGAGAGACCGGGGCTTATCCAGATTGTGTTTCCCTTTAGATCAGGCCTGTATTCACTCTTACAGGTCTTTTAGACGAGGCCAAAACAACTCCATAGTTGTAAAGATCATGTATATTTGTTTTGGCTTTATTATTGCTGCTCTTGTAGATGAAATAACTCATAGCAGTTTCTTAATGCCTGTTTTTGAAACATAAGATCATCTTCCATGTTTTGAGTCTTTCCTGATGTGATTATTAATAGTTTGGCTTGTGTTTTCGGGGCAGATGAGAGCAGTACAGCGACAGGATGTCTCAAATTATGCTGCAGAGATGTGGGCGGCTGAAGGGGGAGGGATCGGCATTCTGGGAAAAACTCTTTAACCGTTACGCCGTGAATATTCTCAGCAAACATTGCCACTAATTGTTGCACCCTGCCAAACATTGTAAATAAACTCAGGAGTAAACAAACATGCACGCAGCCTTGTCAGTTTGGTTAATGAAAACAAACTTTCATCACATTTAACTTTCAACAGTCTGTCATGGATTAGTGTTGATCTGCGTTCGACTGCTTTGACTTTAACATTCAGATGCTTTAAAGCTGAAATGTGTCACTTCTGAAACATGGAAAAATGGCACTTCAGCTTTAACCCAATGTTAGTTCTTCTTTTAGTTCTCCATGTTGTCGGTGATGCCCATGATATCCAAATAACATCTGATTAATCGTCTTAGTCGATATACTGTCTGTAAATGATTTAACTGAAGCTCTGTAAAGTTTTGGCCGTTAAGGGCTGGGTGCATGTGGCTATTTAGACTCGTAAGCTGCTAAATAGAGCCAGACCAGTTTATCAATGTGCTGTTTAAACCCAGAAAGGACTTCATAAACACACAGACTGTTGAATGAGCGTCGGAGGTGAAGGGTGAGTCCAGCGTGCCACTCGTGAGAGCGTGCTTTGTGTGAGCGTGTGTATTTTGGGGTGTTGTAATGAATAGTGAATAGGGTTAAGTGTGTGTGTGTGTGTGTGTGTGTGTGTGTGTGTGTGTGTGTGTGTGTGTGTGTGTGTGTGTGTGTGTGTGTGTGTCCCGCTGTGAAGGAAAGCCCTTTACACAGACCGCTCATTGAAAACCTCTCAGCAGCCCAACAGCTGTGTGTTTGTCACTGAAATCACTCCCTGGACTTAATTTTTTACTTTTTGTTTATTCCTTATCCTGATCTGTAAATGTATGTCTTCCTGAACCTATAAAGCTAGCAATGTCAAAGCAATGGGTTCGATCCCCAGCAAATGTATGAACTGGTAGACAAATGCATGGATAAAAGTGTCAGCCAAATAGATAAATGTAAACCGAATTATAATTTTTCTGTACCATCCTATCTATGCGTTTTTGTCAATGCAATATCTCAGCAAGTAGCTCTAGCCTGTTGCTGTCTGTTTCTCTCCTTCTCCTTTTCTTGGCTGCTTAGGCAAAACAGGAAGTCATCTGCTGGCCCACTTAACGAACTGTAACACTTCCTGCTCAGGGAAGCATAAAGGGGTCTGTGTTGTGTTTTTCTGTTTTCATCTTGAAGTCAGTTTGGCTTCTGGAATGTGACTTATTTTAGAGCAAACCAAGATATTTACTGAGAATGATTTGGCGGGAATTGAAAAATTGTAATTGAAAACAAAGAGAGTATACTGTACATCATTTATATGCATTTTGCAGATGCTTTTATCCAAAGCGACTTATATTGCATTCAAGGTACACATTTACATTATATCAGTTCATGCATTCCCGAATCGAACCCTTGACATTGGGGTTGGAAGCGCCATACTCAACCCTTTGAGCGGGAAAGCCATTTGTTAGAGAACACTTCGAATGCATTGATTTCAGTAGACATCGAAAGGTTTGCAAAAGTCACATTTCATCTAAAAGTTGAGTTTGAACTTTTCCTGAAGCACATTCTGATGTAGGCATCAAATGACCAGTGAAAATTTCAGATAAGCAGGTTCAACCGAGTGCTCGGAAATCCAATTTGCTGTATTCCCAATTGATTTCAAAATGCTCCGGCACTTTCTGCACCCTCAAATTAGACTTGCACATTCCTATCTGTCAAACTTTCCATCAGAGCTTTGTGCAGTGTTTAAGCAGCATTTGCAGTTTAGGCATTTGGTTGTGGAGTGTTGTCTTGGCCTTGTAAACTAGCAACGGTTTTGAGACACTCATGAGCAGTGCTAACTAAAGAGCGACTGATAGAGATGTTTTTATTCAGCACTTCCAGAGTCATGCAAGCCACTAGAGATAATGCGCAGAGCCGATCTGGAGGGCACACGGGAGTTATTCATGGCTTCTGGAATTGGATTAGATATTTGGCTAACTGTGTGTCACAAGCCACGTTCATAATTTCAAGAGGGGAAGAACAGAGAGAGAGAGAGAGAGAGAGAGAGAGAGAGAGGGGGGAAAACAGGGGAGGAGGGAGTTTGGAGAAACTTCCACATGTGCAAGAGGGGAGAGAGGGAGCGTAAAGAAGGAGATGGTAAATATCTGCAGCACTCCTCTTGGTGTCTGTTTCTGGTCTTTTTTTAATTCTTTCCAGTCATCCTCTCTCTTCGCTGCTCTCTGTCCATGCACGTCACTGTAAACTCATCTCAGAAATGTTGTTTTAGGGAGGAATCAAACCCTGTAAAGGTTAATCGCCCCCAGTTACACTTTTACTTGTGGTATTTGGTATTACCGAGTGTTGCAAGTCTCCAGTGGTCCATTCTTCAAGTTAGTCACTCAAATCCAGAATCCAAATATTTCAACACCAAATAAGGCCAAAAACTCCTGCTATGGTAACGATTGCTGGTTTCTTTCCTCTGCCTTAGAAGTGACAGGGAAGGTGGACCTTTTCCAAAGTTCTTCATCAACTGCATCCACCTCAGGCCATGCTGAGACTGAGAGCTCCACCGTGGAGGAGTGTACCAGACGCTCCCAGATTACCGTCACTAAAAAACAGAACTGGGCCAAACTTCCCTCTACGAGCAGAGACCCAGCCAGCACAGATCTGTGTACGAGCCTTGTCTATGGGCCACAGGACTGGGATTTGTGCTCAGGAAAGGCTGAGGACTCAAAACAGGCCGGGAGCCAAAGGACTTTGAGTGAGGATGGTTTGAAGAGGAAGCAGAAAGATCTGGAATTGGAGTTTGGATATTCCAGGACACCATGTGACTCAGTTGACGCCAGTTTACCGGAGTTGACACCTCCATCTACAGTCTGTATGGATGTGTGTGACTCTTCTAGCTCAGCGAAGATCTCTGGGCAAGGCGCATACCTCCAGCACCTGGACAGGAGTAGTCGAGCCTGGGTACTGTCCACAGGAAAGCCCCAGGCATCAGATGAAGTCCTCCCAACCAGAATCACAGAGTTGCGGCAGGGCCCAGACAGAGATGGAAACATTTGGTACAACCCCATTCCTGAAGAGGATTACTCGAGGGCCACTGGAGGGACGGCTCAGGAAAAATATGGAGATCCGTGGAGAAAGAGAAAAACTGAGGAATCGGCAAAGGAGAAAAGAGACCAGAAACAATCAGGGGGTTTGACTCCCACCGGTGTCCATCAAATGAGAGAGATTCAAACTGAGGCTGACGTCATCAGGGCGGATAGTTCGGGTATGGTCAGGTTTTTTCCATTATGTAAGAGTTTGTCACAAGCTGAGCTGCTTTACTTGCCAGCATACTTGCATTTCACACAACTGGTTTTAAAACCAAGGTTAAAATGAGCAGTGCTGTTTTTAAAACCTTATTTATAGTAAGGAGACAAATGCTGTGCTATGATTCGCATTCACAATTTTTTTTTTAAATAGGATGGGCTTCAAACACATTACATTTAATTAGAAGTTCTTTTCCTAAAACCTAGTGAGCTGCCTACCTAGACAGCATTTTAGGTGTGCCCAAGAGGTGAATACTGTTCCAAAAGGTGGGTGGCATACTTATTATTGTGCTGCCTTCTAAGAAACCTTCTTTTTGGTCCAATTTTATCGCAGCAGTCATGGAGAAGCCAATCCCAGAATGCAAATAGTTCAACATAATTAAAAATTGACTGCTTTACTCAGTATTATGTTAACCAGAGTCATGTCTGTAGCTTAGTGACATGCTGATGTCAAACTCTGTTGGAAAGCAATGTGGGTTGATTCTCTGGAGCACTTCATATGTGAACTGCTGTTTTAATGCCTGTGTAGAGCAATGGTTCCCAATCATGTTCTTGGTGCCCCTTAAACACTGACCTTAATCAAATGCACCTGATTCAGGCCATTAGCTCATTAGAAGTGACTCCAAGAACTGAAGTGGGTGTCTCAGAGAAAGGAGAGTACAAAATCTGCACTGTTGTGGCTTCTCCAGGAACGTGGTTGGGAATCACTGATTTAGAGAAGGGCTGGGCAACTCTGGCTGTCGAAGGCCCACTGTTCTGCAGAGTTTAGTTCCAGCCCTGATGGAACTCACCTGTCTGTAGGTTCCTAGTACCCAAAGACCTCGGTTTACTTGAGGCCCATAGTTGCCCACCTCTGATGTAAAGCAGTGGTTCCCAACCACTTTCCTGGAGCCCTACCAACACTGCACATTTTCAATGTCTGCTTAATCAAACACATCTGATTCAGGTCATCAGCTCATTTGTAGAGACTCCAAGACCTGAAATGAGGGTCTCAGACACATTCTCAGACTGCAGAATGTGCAGTGCTGGGGGCTCCAGGAATGTGGTTGGAAGCTACTGATGTAGAGAAGGGCTGGGCAACTCTGGCTCTCAAAGGCCCACTGTCCCATAGAGCAGGCGCGTTCACGCTTGCTTCTTGAGGGCTAGCGTCCTGCAGAGTTTACTTGTTTGGATGTTTCTAGTGAGTATGAAGAGCCTGATTAGCTGGTTCAGGTGTGTTTAATTAGGGTTGGGGCTAAACTCTGCAGGACAGTGGCCCTCCAGGAGCAAAATTGGACACTCCTGCTGTAGAGTTTAGCTCCAACCCTCCAAAGTCTGTATCTTTGTAGTAATCCTGAAGAACTTGATAAGCTTGTTCAACTCTGCAGGAAAGTGGATCTTAAGGTACATAGTTGCCCACTCCTGATGTAGAGTGTCAATCTAGCTCCCGGAGGGCCTCCTTCTAGCCCTAATTAAACCCACCTTGACCAACTAATCAAGGTCCTTGGGATCTCTAAAATCTTCCATTTCCACTACCAAGGTTCCATTTCTGTTGTCCAGTATGTTTGCTGTGTAGGTTGTAAACTTTAAGGCATCTCACTAGGTTTTTGGAACGGACTTGTACCACGAGATACTAGAGAGCAACTTCTACTTGCCTGTCAGGGCTTAGGACCATCTCAAAGGTTCCTTGTAAGTTCCTAAATTGTGTGTTTCTTGTGTTTTAGATCTGGTTGTGCTAGAGTCGGACTGTATTAGCTCTGCTAGTGGTGTGAACTCTGACAGTCCCGGGGCGCCAAAGAAAAGCTCGGGAGAGGGTGGAAGTGGCAGCAGTGTGATCGACAGGATCAAGTCTCCAGGAACAGTGCGGCGGCTTTCTATGAAAATGCGGAAACTTCCGGAACTTAGACGGAAGCTTAGCCTACGCTCGTCCCGTAATCAGCGACAAGGACAAGGGAACGGCAGTAGCACACCAGGAGCATCCGATGAGGCTTCACCCCCAAATGCATGCAAGGAATCATCCAACGTCATCAGCAAGTACCACTTGGACTCCAGTGCGCCCGCAAGGCCGAGGCGTCGATCCTCTCGAATGCGTTCTGCTAGTAAGGGAGGATATCTTAGCGATGGAGACTCACCTGAACTCTTGCCAAAGCAGGGGGGCTCGGGTCAGGGGATAAATGGGTCACCTACACCACCACCACACTGTGGACCACAGGATTCACTTGCTGTGGCAGACGCAGAATCGTTCCGCTCGTACTCGCTGGCGGATCAGCCTCGCTGTGCTCAGAGACTTTCGGGGCTGCTCACGGTGCATCTGCTGGGCATCGACGAGCTGCTACGATCCCCTCGGAACGACGCTACTAAAGAAGTCTTCTGTGCCATTCAAGTGGACGGGGTGACCCGGGCTCGAACGTCCCTGCTCACCTGTCGAGGGGCGTGTCTCCCCTTAAACCACACCTTTAACCTGGAGCTCGAGAGGGCGCGGGTGCTCAAACTGGTCATTTTGACGCCAACGAATGCCAGCGGAAACAACGGCTCTGCCGCGCCTGCTGCTCCCGCACGTAACCGGGTGTGCTGTCTGGGTGCTGTGGCCATACCGCCCCTCTTCAAGGGTAAGAGAACAACTAATTCGCAGTTCAAGTCACAAGGTGAAACCGATAGTTCCCACTCTAAATTCCACCTGGATGAGCCATTTTTTAAGCTATTTTAAGATTGCAAGAAGTACATCACTTGCATTCTATAGTAACTCTACTTCATGTTTAGCCTAACAAACCACCCCTTAAAATTGGCATGTAATCATCCATGCATATATTTTATTTAAAAAAAAAAAAAAAGTTTTAACCAAGATGTCACAATTTTTTCTTTGGTGACGTATCCCAGATTTCTCCATTCTTTTAGTCCTCATAAACCCCGCCCCATTCAGCTCTTCCTCCATCCAATCAACAGCCGGTGGACTAAACCAAGTCCCGCCCTACATTTTTCCTTTTTTTATAATCTGTTTCACTCGGATGTACATCACAATAGGGAAGAAATTATATGTTGCTACTTCCTGAGCAAGTATTTCCTTATCTTGACTTTTTTGAAACATGCCGCTCTCTTTTTTCCCAAGTTATTCCATGTCACTTTATTGCTTTAACTTGTAAATAATGTAAAGCATTCCTGCATATCTACCATCGGGCCATTCCATGTCAACTCAACCAGAGGTACTTGGCTAAAAAATTTAATTTTGAAAAAAAAAAAAATCTATTAATTTCTATTCTATAGGAGAAGCAATAGATCAATAATTACTGAGAAATGCACTGAAAATGAAGATACCAAAATGAAATTGGGCTTAAAAATAAAGATAGAAATAGAACAGTTTGGATGTTAAGATATCTTTAATACTTCTCGAGTTATAGCCATGCAAACTTTTTTTAAAAAGTGCTTTTTCGCATTTCTGAACTATCACCATTGGCATATAATGCAGTAAAGATTGCTCAAGTCAACAGATTTCACTAATAAAGCTACCAGTCTCTGTGTAAAAATAACATAATGATGCTACCATCTTTCTGAAGTCATTTTTACACCCTTCTAATCTGGCTCCAAATCTCAGGTGAAATTCATTTTGACTTTTACAAAATAGTGCATTACTCAGTAAATATTCATCCATGATGTTTAACATTTAGGCTTTCATCACTATTTATAAAGAATACACTCAATATAAACGAAATCAAAAAATGTAGCCAGTGAAGTTTCTGAAATTTGGTTGATTTGACAAGGGATGACCCCATTATATAATAAATTTTGTAACACTGACATATTTCTACCATTGCACAATAGCCTTCCCACCCTGCATCTTTCTTGTGTTTTGCCCTTATCTCTTTATCTTTTCTGTCTCTGTCTCTTGCTCCGGCAGCTTCTCGCAGTCAGCAGCTGTGTGTCCGTCTGGAGCCTCGCGGTTTGCTGTATGTGAAGTTGACCCTTCTGGAGCAGTTCGTGACCCCGTTCCCCCGCCTCAGTGACCTGCCCCCTCCTAATGTGTTTGGGGTGGAGCTGCGCCACCTGGTGGAGAAGGAGGCGTCTGCGCTCAGAGTGCCTCTGATCATTCAGAAGTGTGTTTCTGAGATCGAGAGGAGAGGACTGAGGGTGAGACGAGCTCTGAGATCTGTCAGACCTGACGTGTGTTCAGTGTGACTGTACTGAGAGACTGTGTGTGTTTTTGTAGGGCGTGGGATTGTATCGTCTTTGTGGCTCCGCGGCGGTGAAGAAGGAATTGCGGGATGCGTTTGAGAGGGACAGTGCAGCGGTTACCTTAAGCGACGAGCTCTATCCCGACGTCAACGTCATTACCGGTCAGTCAGCCACAAACAACACACAATCTGATTTATTCATGTTCCATGATATTTACTATGGAAGCTTATTTCCGTCATGAAGTAATACAGTAGTAATTGTGACATTTTTATCTCACAGTTCTGACTTTTTTCCCATCATGTCTCAATTCTAGAAAAAGGATTCTGAGAAGTTAAATTGGAATTATGAGATTTAAAACTCGTAATTGCGAAAAAAAAAAAAAATCTGAAATGTGAGATAAAACGTCACAATTGCTAAAAACTTAAACTGAAACCATAAAAAAATCGCTACTTGAAATTAAAAAAATGATAACTGAAATAAAATAAAGGATAAAAAACTTAATTCAACTAGTTTCCAAGGTGACATTTCTAATTTTCATATATTAAAATAACTAAGACTAAACCTGAAATAAAAGTTAATAAAAACAAAATGACTAAAACTTTATCTAAATTTAAAATATAAGAAAGCAAAAAATATAAAAATAAAATCGAATTCAAAATATTAACAAAAACTGTAATGCTATCTAAAACGAGAGTAAAATAACATTGGTGGAAACAAGACTTTTTTTCCTCGCAGTTGTGGGTTTATATACTGTATCACAATTCATAATTTTGTTGGAGAATTCTGAGTTTATATCTTGCAATTCTGAGAAAAAGTCAGAATTGTGAGTTAAAAAGCCTTTTTTAGCAGTTTTCTTCTGTTGCTGAAGCCAGCTTCCATAATTTAGTTGGTATATCCAGCTATTTGAAGGTAATTTTACAGTGGATGTTTTGTAGTTGATTGTTTTTGATGTTGTTGTCAGGCATTCTGAAGGACTACCTGCGAGAGCTGCCGTCTCCTCTCATCACGAGGACCCTGTATGAAGTGGTGTTGGAGGCGATGATGGTTCGACCGGCCTGTAGAAACACCAGCGACGCTCAGCGATCACAGAACACCGTCTCACTGCTGCAGTGTCTTCCTGAAGCAGAGCGGGTAATGAGCGGCTGTCAGACTCTGTGTTTATACACAGGTGCTCACATGAATCCAGTCTGATTTCAAGTTCTGAAAGTTCTTTTTATGTGCCTTGTACCTTACACTTTAAAATCTGAATCATATAGTTGAGAATTTTTATCAAATATTAAATTGATAGATTCTAGAAATCGTGTGTGTGTGTGTTTGAGTGTGTGTGTGTCAGTGTGTCTGTGCGTGTGTGTGTGTGTGTGTGTGTCAGTGTGTCTGTGTGTGTGTGTGTGTGTGTGTGTGTGTGTGTGTGTGTGTGTGTGTGTGTGTGTCTGTTTTCATTTTTACATTTTTTTTTCAACATTTTTGTTGTTTTTGGTCATTTGCATTTTCTTTTAAATGTTTGTAGTTCTCAAATTTATATTTAATAATTTTAGTTAATTTAGTTTTCGTTATTTTAATTAGTTTTAATTTAAATTGATTTTAATTTAATTTGACTTCATTAAGTGAATTAAATTAATATAAACGAAATTACTTTTTATATTTTATTTTGTATCAGACAGTTAACATTTATTTTATTCCAAGTATAGTTTTTATGCATATTCATTATATTTCTTTAAAATAATATGTGAAGCAGTATGCAGTGAAAAATGTTTCAAATGTGTCGTATCGTCACTGCTGTTAATTTAATTCAGTTTGTGGCATCCAGTTATGTTAGAATTATATGGTTATTTGTATTTTGAATCTAATTTTGAATAAAAATGTCTGAAATTTTGTCAGCCTGATCAAATAAAGAGTCATAAAATTATATTTCTGGGACATTTGTTGCACCTGAAATAAAAGCTCTAGTAAAGTGCATTGTGGGATACGGTACCCAATACTGCACATTTTGGCAAATGCATCCAAGTCTGTGTGATTAGAAACAAATCCTGCTTTATTTACTTTTAAATGTCATGGTACAGAAGTAAAATGGGCTGCTAATGCATCTTTAGTGCTTGCTGTTGTTTGATGTGTGTGTGTGTGTGTGTGTGTGTCTGCTGAAGGCGACTCTTTCCTTCCTGCTGGATCATCTGAGTCTGGTGGCGTCTTACAGCGACAGCAACAGAATGACGTGTCAGAATCTGGCCGTGTGTTTCGGGCCGGTTCTCCTGACGCCCACACAGGAGTCGTGGCAGGCCGGGATGACGGGCCCCGGATCGGGAGCCCTGGCGGGGTCCGGGGCCGGTCGAGGAGGCCGTAGTTTTGCACACAGTGAAGAGATCGCCAGCGCCGTGGACTTTAAGCGACACATAGAGGCGCTGCACTACCTCCTGCAGCTCTGGCCTGGTGAGTCTGATCATTTATTCACTTTATTGAGATATATATATATATATATATATATATGGTCCATATAAAAGTGTGCACTCAACCAAAAAAGTATCACCTGATATTTGTTAATCCATGAATATTTCATGTTTATTTACAAAGCACTTTAATATAGATTCAGTACAGCTTCCAAGCTGTTTTACATATAATATAATAAACAGGAAAATTTAATTTATTTGCATATTTCTTTGCATTTTTTCAAAGCAGCTTTACAGAAAATCATGATGTTAATGTTTACACTATTTTATTATCTTCAGTCGCATTTAGCAGATTAGAGCTGGACAGTAATACACTTACAGTTTGTGACAAAATAAAAAAAATTAGGCATAAATTTGCTATATAGTATATACTGTAGCTTCAATTTCAACCATAAAGCAGCTCTATAAAAGATAATAGAGTGGCATTAAGTTCAGTTATTCAGCTGCCTCGTAACATTTTCAAGTTCAGCCAAATCAGTCAATTTTACTCCGTATTAATTGTTTCTACAAAATGCACCACAGAAGTGATTCACATCAGGCTTCAGTGCTTCTCGATGCATGCATCTTTTGCCGTTCCGCATGAAAAAACAGTCATGCATTTACTAAAAAATTGCTTTTAAATTTTTGCAAACATTTACAAAGAAGCAGTAAGTAACATTGAATTAAACATGACGTTTTGAAGAAAAAAAAATGCACTCTAATTTTATTATTTGCAATCATTTTTTACAGTGCAGATGTGACTTTATGCCATGCATCTTTTTTCTCTGAATGTCATCTGGTTTTTGTCATCATTCCAGCGCCGCTCATGCAGTCAAACATCATGCATATAATCTGATCATTACCGCTTGAAACTTGAATGTGTGAACTTTGAGCTTCATGTTACATGTTCTCATGACGCAGCACGTGTGCAACATGCATGAGACAGCTGTGGTTGATTTGTGTAGTGCATCTGTCTAAATATGTGCATGTCAAGCGTGTAACGTGTTTCGTGTTGTTTTCTTCGCAGTACCCAAAGGACGAGTGACGGATGACTCTCTGGCTTCCCAGAGCTCCTTGCAGGTGGTGGTTTCCCGCAGGGGGCGTGGCCGGCTGGAGAGCCCGCCCTGTAACCGCTACGCCGGTGACTGGAGCGTCTGTGGGCGGGACTTCCTGTCGAACGACGAGGCGGATTATGACGAGGTGGCGGGCAGCGAGAGCGACGACGACATAGAGGCGCCGAAGAAGAGGGACGTGTGGACGTCTCCCGAGGGTTTGTTCGTGGACGAGTTTGCGCTCGACTTTGACGCTCCGTTCACGTGCCGACTGAGTCTGAAAGACTTCGACACTCTGATTTCAGACTTGGAGAGAGAGTTAGCCAAACAAATCAACATCTGCCTCTGAAGCAGGAATGAATGTGTATGTTCGTTATTTTGACCGACGGATGTGTTTTAATACGACACGTGAAGTTAAAAATAGAGCAAACGCTTCTCGAGAGGCATGCGTTCCAGTATTGACATAAAACGACAAACACAGAAAGGCCAATGTAACAGTAAACATGAAAAGAAATACCATGTTTTCCGGAAAATAAGTCACAACGGGGTGAAATTGCATCGTTAAAAAAAATACAAGTTGCATCAGTGTATAAGTCACATTTTATTATTGCATTCAGAAAAAAAGTGAAATAACAGTAAATAAAATGAAATATTTACAAACATACATAAACACGTATTTGAGTTCTTCTCGCTTTGCAACAAATTGTTTATTCAGAACAGAACTGGAATGGGAATGTAAGTATCAAACAAACCTAAATTATAGTGTCATTCATCATAAACAACCTTTATTTTAAATGCCAAGCCTAAACTAACTGATTTAAAGTGTAGGAAATGTACTATATAAATAAACTTGAGTTTTGCACTCTTGATTATATAAATACTGCAATTAATAAAAGTCTATGGAAGCTTGTTCATAAAGAGGTAATTGGGATTTTTTCTCAGAATATATAAACACTATATATAAATGCAGAATTGCGAGAGATGAACTTTTGAATCTGAGAAAAAAGAATTGTGAGAAGAAGTTGCAATTATCTTTGTTTTTACGTTGTCATGGAAACAGAATTGCGAATTTAGTTTTTTTTTCTTAGAATTTTGAGAATTGTCAGAACTGTGAGATAAAAAGTTGCAATTACCTTTTTTTATTTCATTGCGGAAACAAACAAAAAAAACATAATTGCGAGACGTAAACTCAAAGTTGCAAGAAAAAGTCAGAGTTTATATCTCGCAAATCTGAATTTTTTTGAGTTTATATAAAGAGCAATTCTCAGAATTGCAAGAAAAACGTCAGAATTGTGATAAAAGTTTTTTATTTGATTATTCTTTGGCAGAAACAAACATCCATAAAAGTCGCAGCACATTCCAAAAGAGGAAATTGTGACTTATATTCTTGAAAATGTGGTAGATTTACTGATTGATATATATATATTTTGTCATGCAATACATGTGTTTTCATTGTTGGGTGTTTGTGCCCAATCCCAGCGTTTACGGTGCGTTTTGAGACATGTGAGAACATGTGATAGCAGCTACTGTAACATAATATCAACAAGCACAAAAACTATTCTTCTTCATTGTTCTTCTGAAGGGGAGACACACATTGATTATTCCAGCTGTATAATGCATTATAAGGCAGTATGAACACTAGTTGTTAATGAGGTGGCCGAAGCTGAAAATTCGTCTGCGTTACGTGTGAAGTTTCTCTTATTTAAAGCTTTAAAGTACGACTCTTATTCCAGAAGCCTGGTTTGTGACGAGCAGCTGTGTTTGCGCCAGGATTTCATCACTCTTTCCAGCAGCGTTTCTCCGCCAGACTCTCTCTCAAGCGCTTTTCTGACCAGCCTTCGTTTTTCTCTGCCTAACGTTTAACGGTGAAGGTATTTACTGCATTCCCTTGAGGTCTCCTCGTAGGAACGTTCTGGGTTTGATGCAGCCTGACAGCATTTGTGACATAATGTTGATTTGAGTTTGAGAAGCCAGAGACAATATCTGACATAACGGGGCTTCGCTAATTTCGCTCATTTCTAACTCGAATGGAAAAGCAATGACAACTTTTCCTAAACACTCCTCCTGTCTGTCATTGGTCAGTCAGAAAAATAGCTCCGCCCTTAACTCACGTGATTGGATGAGTCAGATGTCACTCAAACATCGTGTGACATTAAACACAGCATTTAAACTAATTACCAAAAAAAAATAAAAAATCATTTTTATCTTGTTCTGAACCCCGGAACATTCTTTTAAAGCTGAATTTATGTTTGAGATGCAAGCAGACAATCATTTAAACGAAAGCTTGTGCCGGAGACATTTAATACAGTGTTCATTTGAACTGAATTTGCACAGTTTATTATGCCAAAATGTTTATATTCAGGTGTTTTTAAGCGCTAAAATGACACGATGCATCAGGACATGCACACGCACAAGGAAGTGTGCACTCATGTTTAATATTGTCAAGCCAAAGACTGTCGTGATGATTATTGCACTTCTGTGTCTAGTTTTCTGGATTGTGCTTGTGCTGCTTTTGCTGATTTGAGATCAGTCTGTTACTGAGAGCAGCTTTATGTTTCATATCTGAGCGCGGTACAAATAAACTCAACTGTGATTTGATTCTAAAAGCCACAAGTGGAATAGAAAGGCCATGACTGAGCTCCTTATGCAAACCCTTTGACACGTTTTATGGGAATTCAGTTTTGTTTAGTTGTATAAACAGTATTTTATATTCTATTATTGCACCTGTAACATTAAGCACTTCTGTCTGTGCTCATGCATAGCTATAAACAGCAGTGATACACACACACACACGTGTGTGTGTGTGTGGATGAGATGTACCATTCAGTGTTATGTTAAAATAATAAAGCACAGTGTTGTTTCTACGATGTGTGTTTTCTCTGTATTCACAATCTTAAGTGTCATTTAAAGGGAATAAGAAAGTTTAGAGAAGATCAGGATGAGTTTGTTTCTTCATCAGGTTTGTAGAAATGCAGCATTGCATCAGTGTCTCAGCAATGGATGCTCTGCAGTGAATGGGTGCCGTCAGAATGAGAGTCCAAACAGCTGATAAAAACATCACAATAATCCACAAGTAATCCACAGCACTCCAGTCCATCAGTGAACATCTGGAGAAGACAAAAGATGAAACACATCCAGCATTAAGACGTTTTTAACTCAAATACATAGAGTCTATAATCCATAATAACACTTCCTCCAGTGAAAAAGTGCATCTGCTGTTGTCTCTCACATCAAAATCCAGACACATATTTGTTTAGAGCTGTTTAAACGCTGCTTGATCTGTGCAGATTTCTCTCCTGATTCACACCAGAACACTTTTTTCACTGCAGGAAGTGTTACTATGGATTATGAACTCTATGTATTTGAGTTAAAAACGTCTTAATGCTGGATGTGTTTCATCTTTTGTCTTCTCCAGATGTTAACTGATGGACTGGAGTGCTGTGGATTACTTGTGGATTATTGTGATGTTTTTATCAGCTGTTTGGACTCTCATTCTGACGGCACCCATTCACTGCAGAGCATCCATTGCTGAGACACTGATGCAGTGCTGCATTTCTACAAACCTGATAAAGAAACAAACTCATCTACATTTTAACCAAATGTTAAATTGGGGGTGAACTATGTCTTCGGAGACTTCATGTCGTTCCAAGCCTGCCTGCTGTTATGTCCGCCGCCAAGGATTTAACAGTTTTGGTCTCTGTGAGTCAGACTCTGAAACCTCTAATAGTGTGTTTAATCTGTGGCGCTGATGCTGGTAAGTGAGCGTGACTGTTCACGTGTGTGTGTGTGTGTGTGTGTGTGTGTGTGTGTGTGTGGAGGTTTGGACTGGAGACTGTCGAGTTGTTTCTGTATGAGTCTGACGAACACATGTATGCACACGTGTATCAGCACGCGGCTCATGTTCCTTCAGAGTTTAGTATACTAGTGGACTTCTTACTGCATCGTGTGCACTCTACAGTGCGAGCAAACCACAAAGAGTTGTGTTAGAAATTAAAAAAAAGTTAAATAGTATTCAGTGCATAATCAATAATGAAGTTTACTGTATAGCCTAGATTTATTAAATACAACTGCAAAATCTGACGAGCATTGAACAGTGATAAAGTCATAAAGGCACTCGGGAGTTAAACCTGCGTGTCTCTGCTGCTGATCAGGAATCAGTGGTGTGTGTGTCTTCATCCCAGAGACAGATACTTCCTGTGTCTCG
>JANHFF010000387.1:60000-72500 GCA_024542945.1 allo-octoploid hybrid of Carassius auratus x Cyprinus carpio
CTTTAGCCAAATAGTCATTCACTCACTGTTTTAGGCTGCTTTTGTTTTAGGTGGAGAAAATCCAAATATAAGTTGCACGCTTTACACCAGCAATTCATCAGGATGAAGTCAATAAATGTGATGTAGAAACAGTTTTTTTACTTGTAAATTGCTACAAAGAAACTGTGAGAAACACATGGAATTAAATATGAAATTTTGAGGCAGAAAAACTGAAATTTTAGTAAAATGTACTCCAAAGATCTTTTTTAACTTCAAAAAATGATTTAAAATATATATATATAAAAAAAAACAATGCAATGGAATATGGGCTATTATTTATATATTATTTTATATATTATATATTTGTAAATTTTTGTTATTAAATTAAATGTATATAAAAAGTCAGCAAATCAATCTAAAAAATATAAAATGCAAATATATATATATTTAAAATATACATAAAACAATGTGGACTATCATTTATACTTCATATATATATATATATATATATATATATATATATAGTAGATAAAAGAAAATGTAAAAAAATATATAAAATGGAAATATTTTAATATGAAATAATTAATATTTAATTAATAATTAAAAAGTTTATTAATATTAAGATATTATTTATATATATAAACAATCAATGCAATGGAAAGTGGACTAATATCTAACTACATATATATATATATAATTTAGTTAATTAAAAAGTAACAAAACAAAATATAAAACTCAAATAATTTATTCTAATTTCTAATAATTTAGTTCTAATTTAATTGTAATTTCAAATTTTTTAATTTTGATTCTGCCATGTAATTTACAATAATAAAAATCACATAAAAAAAAAATATATATATATATATATATATATATATAATTTTTTTTTTTTTTTTTTTTTTTTTTTTCAGTCTGTAAAGTGTCTAAATCATCTTTGAACACTGAATATTAATTTTTTACAGAATTTGTTGTTGCTGAACCAAAATGTTAAACACTTAAGAATTATTCTGAATAGATGACAGAATGTGGAGTGAACACTACAGTGTGTGTGTGTGTGTGTGTGTGTGTGTGTCAGACCTTCACAGCCTGGTGTAACTCTCACCTGAGGAAAGCAGGAACGCAGATCGAGAACATCGAGGAGGATTTGAGGAACGGGCTGAAGCTGATGCTGCTGCTGGAGGTCATCTCAGGTACGTCTGTGCTCCTCAGGAGGACGTTTGCAGGTTCTTCGGTCTCTCGCTGACCGTTTGTTTCCCTCCAGGTGAAAGGCTTCCCAGACCAGACAGAGGAAAGATGCGCTTCCACAAAATCGCCAATGTGAACAAAGCCCTGGACTACATCACCAGTAAAGGAGTGAAGCTGGTGTCCATCGGCGCCGAGGGTGAGAGAGATACACTGACGAGAAAGAACTGGTGAAAATAAGAGCTTTTAAGAGTTGGACTGCTTTAAACTCGTATCTAGACTCTGCTTTTGTTGCTGATAGATGTTTGGCATTTTCTAAATGTATTCAAATCCTGATCAACAGGCCTGTCACAGCTGCGTTATGATTATATGAAAGAACTTCATTCTGCATTTTAAATCCTGAATCTCTGGGTAGACAGTGAATCAGTTTGATTCAATTTGATTCAATTTGATTCACGAGTCATAGGTTTTTGATTCAGTTCAGGAGTGATTTTTGCGAACTCAAAGCGATTTGAGTTGATTTGATTGAGTTCAATCCGAATTCGATTAATGATTTGAGGATTATGTAAACGTTTCTTCTAATGTGTCTGATCATAATTACAGCATGTTTTGCAAATAACTGTGAATAAGGAAATATTATACAGGGTAGAATCAATTTTCTAAATTGTTAAATATTTAAAAAATATTTAAAATAATTAATAATATTAAAAATAATTAAATTAAATAATTAATTAATATTTAAAAATATATGTATTTTACTTTGTTTTTTAATCAGAGCAACATAATATTATTATTTGAAATATGACATATATATATATGGCTTTTATTAATATTTTGAATGAGCTATTTTTTTCATGAGCTTTTGTAATTAAAAAAAAATAATTATTACTAATTAGGTTTATTTTTTTAATTTTCAATAATTTTTTATATCAACTAATAATAATAATTGATATTATGTTTTACTGACATTACACAAAAAAATGGAATGCAAAGTGGATTCAAAAAGTGTAAAATATATATTAAAAAAATGAATCAATAAATAAAGTGAAATGTAAATAATAAAATGCAAATATTTTAATACTTAAAAAAAAATCCATGTCATATTATTGCACAGTTATTTGCATGAATTAAGCTAGTAAAATATCCTAATTCTGATCTTTTTGGCACATTTGGCCAATTCCAAACCACATCAATCTTAATAACTGCTATTAATTTTGTATTATTATGTGCTTGGGAAAAAAAATATGATCAGAAAATCAACGTACCTAATAATTATGCATGCACTGTATTTTAATACTTTTAAAAGGGCCTACCGTGTAATATTATTGCACAGTTATTTGCATGAATGAAGCTAGTAAGATGTCAAACTGTCTGTTGGATCCTCAGAGATTGTCGATGGGAATGTGAAGATGACTCTGGGAATGATCTGGACCATCATCCTGCGCTTCGCCATCCAGGACATCTCAGTGGAGGGTAAGAGAGATTGACACAGACTGCATCTCATGAGACCAACACATGTTTAACACTGATTCTCTGTCAGAAACCTCGGCTAAAGAAGGGCTCCTGCTGTGGTGTCAGAGGAAGACGGCTCCGTACAGGAACGTCAACGTGCAGAACTTCCACTGCAGGTACAGTACATGCACATCTAGTTTATTTGACACGCTCTGTTTTGACTTTCGTCCTGCTAAAGTCTGCTCTCCCTGGTTCAGCTGGAAGGACGGTCTGGCGTTCTGTGCACTCATTCACAGACACAGACCCGACCTGATCGACTACGCCAAACTCAAGAAGGTCTCTGCGCGAGATGTGTGTGTGTGTGTGTGTGTGTGTGTGTGTGTGTGTGTTAACTAACAGAAGACTCACCTACAAAATCATTCACACAAACCACTTTACATGCAGCAGTCTTTTTAAGGCATGTTGTTTTAGTATACTAGTATAGTTTTACTAATATTTTAAATGAGCTTTTTATTTTATACCCTTTAATTTTAAAATATTAGTTACATTTTTAATAATACTGTTATTTTTATTATTATAACTTTTTTCATTTTTTAAATATTTAATTTTTTTTATTAATTTTAATTTTAATTTTTTTTTATTAAATATTTAATTTACTTTTTATTTAAGTATTAGTTTTTGTTCAATTTCTTTCTTTCTCTTTATTTAATTTCTTAATACATTTTTATTTTATAAATTTTTTTATTTTATTTCCAATAATTTTAGTGCTTTGACTTAAACTAAACGAAATTCAGAAATGACTAAAATAAGTTTTTCATCTAATATTTATATTTTATTTTTAATAATATTGTTGTGCATCTGTTATTTTTATTATTATAACTTTTTCATTTTTAAAATATTACTATTTAGGTTTAATTTACTTTTTATTTAAGTATTAGTTTAAGTTCAATTTCTTTCTTCCTCTTTTATTTATTTATTATTTAATTTTTTATTTTATAAATTTTTTCATTTTATTTCCAATAATTTTAGTGCTTTAACTTAAACTAAACGAAATTCAGAAATGACTAAAATAAATAAGTTTTTCATCTAATATATATATTTTATTTCAGCTTTATTTCAATGAATTACAATGTTTTAATTGTTTCATATACTATTATATTTTTTATTAATAGTTTGAATTGGCATTTATATTTATACTTTCAGTTTTCATTTTAATTTTAGTTACATTTTTTATAATTTTGTAATGTAATTTTGTCAATTTTTTTTTGTTTTTGCTTATTTTTAAAATACTGCTATTTAAGATTCATTTATTTTAACGTCAGTATTTATTTAATTGTTTGTTTGTTTTATTTAATTTTTAATTTTATTTCCAGTTATTTTAGTGCTTTGACTTAAACTAAATGAAAATGAGAAATGACTGAAATAAGTTTTTCATCTATTATTTATATTTTATTTTATTTCAGCTTTATTTCAATTACCAAAAATATTTTAATATTTTTATAAATATATAATGACCCTGGTTTAGGATGCCGTTTGTATTCTAATTACTGATCGTATCGAACTTCTGGTTATAGTCTTAGACACTAGTGCTTTAACAAAAATACAAGCTTCACATTTCTGATTTGAAAATCTCCTGCACCTCAGACTCTAATGCACATTATTTGTGCTTATACCAAACTGAGGGATGAGAACTCTTTCCCGGGTGGTTTTGCTAAAGAGTGAGAGATGATGGCAGGTTTCTGTCACAGATGCTCTGTCAGAGCTGATCGTTCTCTCTGCTCTGAATGATGCGAGTCATTTGATCATCGAGAACTGCTTGAATGACCGGACAGGATTTAACGGGATCCCTCACACTGACCGATAATCCTGAAGACCGCGTCTGAAACCAGAACTGGTTAACAGGCGTCGCATGAAGAGCGTCATGATCTAATTTCAACCGGGTTGCCAGGTCTGCGAAACAAAACCAGCCCAATTCAAAACTAGCCCAGTAGCAATTTTCCATTGGTTTTTCCCTTTGAGAGGTGTGTGTGTGTGTGTGTGTGTGTGTGTGTGTGTGTGTGTGTTGGGGGGGGGTCGCTTTAACCCGCGGCAACAGTGTAAAAGTTGCCCATTTTTGAGGTAAAACTGAGGACTTGGCAACACTGATCTCAGCCTGCAAGAACAAAAGCACTTCAGGAGACTAATAAATTTTAAGATTTTAAATTAAAAAAAAAAAAAAAAATATATATATATATATATATATATATATATATATATATATATATATATATATATATTATATTGATTTTTTATTTTTGTTTTATATATTTATATATATATATATATATATATATATATATATAAATGTTTTTAAATATTTTTTTGTTTTTGTTTTAAATGTTATATTCCCATATTAGTTATTTTAGTACATCGTCAAACTAAATTAAAATGAGAAATGAGCTTCATCTGAAATGATTTTCAAATATTTTGTTTATATTTTAACATTGTAACACAAACGCTTTTGATGGTTTTCGTTTTAGTTAACTATACTAATCCTCTCAGAGGCTTTTGCTAATCACTTAAATGAGTTTGAAATGTTGTACGGATGTAGTGCTGTGATTAATTCAAACAAGCCCATCATGAGCCGTGCGCTTCATTGCTCTGGTTTTCTCCGAGCAGGACGATCATCTTGGAAATCTCAGTCTGGCTTTAGAAATCGCAGAGAAACACTTGGACATCCCGAAAATGCTGGACCCTGAAGGTAAAGACACCTTACAGGATCATGAGCTCTGATCGCTCTGTGCTTGGTACATGAAGACAGAATACTGATATCAAATTAAAGCATTTATTATAAACACTCATATTTAATAAATATTTACATTTTTTATTAATAGTATTTTTTGCATTTTTTGGTTGCCAATGTTGCAGTTTTAGTATCATTAATATATAATTATATTTTTTGTTAATACATTAAATTTGATTTTATGTCTATATAGTTTTCATTCATTTTTATTTATTAGTTTTAGTTCATTTAATTTTAGTTATTTTAGCACTTCGAGTTAAACTTTAAAGAAAATGAAAAATGCCGCATTGGCAGCTATCTGAAATAAAATAAGTTTAAGTTTTTTAATATTTTATTTCAGTAAATATTTGTTTCAAATAATGACTTTTATGCTTTTAATTTTAGTTTTAGTTAATGATAATAACCCTCTTTCAGGCGTCAGGAATATTTTTTCTATTAAATATTACATTTTCTATTAAATATTAAATATTATTTTTTTAAAATATTAAATATTCCCCTTTGTGTTATTTTAGCATCACTAATATAGTTTTTATTAGTATTTTCAACTAGATTTTGTTTTTCATTTTCATAAAATTTTTAAATATTTTAACTATATTTTAAAATATTAAAATATACATTTTAGTAATTTTGGAGTGTTTTTGTCATGCTTATTAGGTTGTTTATTACTAAATGTTTATTACTAAATTTATTTTAGTTTTAGTTAACGATAATAACCCTGTTGATGCATTAATATTGAATATGCAACAGCAGGTGTGTGATTTTGTCAGCAGCTTTGTGATAAATAAATAATCATGTATTTAAAGATTTTAAATGCACGTTCTAAAAGTGCATGCATCACGTGACTGCTGTATTATTATTATACAACAATACCGTCCTGCTGAACTCAGGAGCAGATTTAGCGAACACAGCTGTCTGCGTGTCGTGTTACTATCATGCACCTCATGACCTGACGGCCTTCAGCAATCCATCCCAGAATGCAATGCAAATATTCCCCTCTGATGTGTGTGCAATGGTGGACTCACTTAGATCATCGTGTTTAAGGCTAAGCAGTGTTTTAAGCATATGTCTTGTATTTGTGTGTGTGACTGTATGTCTCTCTCTGTGCTCCAGACATCATTAACACCCCGAAGCCTGACGAGCGGGCCATCATGACGTATGTGTCCTGCTTCTATCACGCGTTTGCTGGAGCAGAACAGGTACTTCTGCACTAACTGTAAGCTATGCATCTGATTAAAGAGAGACAGATGCATCATGGGTAATTTCAAAGGCAGTACAGATGTAACATCAGTGTGTTTATAGGCAGAAACGGCGGCTAATAGGATCTGTAAAGTGCTTGGAGTGAATCAAGAAAACGAGAAACTGATGGAGGAATATGAACGACTGGCCAGTGAGGTACAACACACACACACACACACACACACACACACACACACATATAAATATATATATATATAATTTTATAAATAAAAAAAAAAAAATACTTTTATTTATCAAGGATGCATTAAATTGCTCAAAAGTGACAGTAAAGACATTTATAAGGTTACAAAAGATTTCTATTTCTAATAAATGCTGTTCTTTTGAACTTTCTATTCATCTGTGTGTCCTGAAAAATAAAATGTATCACAGTTTCCACAAAAATATTGTGCAGCACAACTGTGTTCAACATTGATAATAATCAGAAATGTTTCTTGAGCAGCGAATCATCATATTAGAATGATTTCTGAAGATCATGTGACACTGAAGACTGGAGTAATGATGCTGAAAATACAGCTGTTCATCACAGAAATAAATTACAGTTTAACAGAGATTCACACAGAAAACAGCTGTTTTAAATTATAATAATATTTCATAATTTTCACAATATTTTTGATCTAATAAATGCAGCCCTGTTGAGCAGAAGAGACTTATTTTAAAAACAATACAAATCTTGCTGACCCCAAACTTTTGAATGCTAGTGTTTATATGTGTGTGTTTCTTTTGTCTCTTGCAGTTGCTGGAGTGGATCCGTCGCACCACGCCGTGGCTGGAGAAACGAACCCCTGAGAACACAGTGGATGCCATGAGACGCAAGCTGGAGGATTTCAGAGACTATCGCCGCATTCACAAACCACCCAAAGTCCAGGAGAAATGTCAGCTGGAGATCAACTTCAACACACTGCAGACCAAACTCCACATCAGCCACAGACCTGCGTTCATGCCCTCCGAGGGGAAGATGGTGTCTGTAAGAGACACACACACACACACACACACACACACTCACACACACACACTCTCACACACACACACACACACAGATCCTGTCATCAGCGTGAGTTAACCCGTGTGTGTGTGTGTGTGTGCAGGACATCGCGGCGGCGTGGCAGGGTCTGGATCAGGCTGAGAAGGGTTATGAGGAGTGGCTGCTCACTGAGATCAGGCGTCTGGAGCGTGTGGAGCACCTGGCTGAGAAGTTCAAGCAGAAAGCAGCAACACACGAGAGCTGGGCACAGGGTGAGATACTGCAGGACACACACCGGCAACAAACACCTGACCTAAACACTTTTGAAGGAATAATTCACCCAAAAATGAACATTGTGGACCACTCTAGAAAGTGTTTGGCATCATTTAAAAATATTAATATGCACAAGCATAAATCTGATGTAGGAGATAATTGAAATAATAATAATTATAATAATTATAATAATAATGAAATAAATATCTAATATATATATATATATATATATATATATATATATATATATATACAGTATATATATAGATGTGATGTTTGTTTTATTTATTTATTTATTTATTTATTAAATAATAATTATTTATACATTTTTTTGTATGAGGTTAATATAAAACAATAACATATCAATATAAATATAAATATACATTCTTCAAATATTTTGTTCTTTTATTCCAAAAAGAAAGAAATAATAACTTAATTTAAATACTAAATATATAAATCTTTATAAAGTCTTTATAAATAGCAATAGCATCATCACTTTCAAGTTTGAAAGCTGCATTTGAATATGCACGTGTAAGAGATGATGACATAATAATAATACAATATAATAATAGTTATAATATTCATAATAATGATAAATGTTGTATGTGATGTCTATGATGCTTATTTTGTGTTTTTTTTTTATAAATATTAAATTTTTACTATTTAATATACAATGTATTCTTGTCTTCCAAAAAAGCAACTAAATTCAAATGACGAACAAGCAAAATCAGATGTAAGAGATGATGACATAATAATCCTACATAATAATAAAGGAATAAAGATCTGATGTTTATGATGCTTATTTAATTCAATTTTTTTTATTTGCATGCATGCATGATGTAAATGATGGCAGAATTTTAATTTTGCCAGAACTCTTCCTTAAATTTGTCAGCAGTGCAACGGAGCAGCTTTTTGACCCAATGCAAAAGTTTTAAAGAGCTCTGAGCTGTGTATTTAGTGTGTGTGTGTGTGTGTGTGTGTGCACTGCAGGAAAGGATCAGCTGTTGACTCTGAAGGATTACGAGAGCGCGTCCCTGACGGAGTTGAGAGCTCTGCTGCGGAAACATGAGGCATTTGAGAGTGACCTGGCAGCACATCAGGACAGAGTGGAGCAGATCGCCGCCATAGCACAGGAACTCAAGTATGACCACTTCCTGTCTGCTCCTCATGGTGTTACACTGCAGGTTTGGGGTCATGTAAGCGACAGCCTGATTTTAACTGTCTGCTATTGCTTATAACATGGATTAAGGAAAGACACTACAGGCAAAAACTTTATTTTTCATTCACTGGTCCATTTTGCCTCCATAACAAGTTATTTCAGTATTTAAGTGAAACGAAAACATCCAAAAGACACTTTTAAGAGTTTATTTTATTGCACTTCATCTATTTGCAGCTGTAGATTTCAGTTATAATACATATCTTTTAAAGTTTTTTCTCCACTTCAGCAGCACTTACATACACCAAAACTTAGAGTTTTATTCCTCTCAATATTCTGAAGGTTTTTACTGAGGGGTTTGTTCATATGTCATTCATTCTGGTTTATGCAACGTTTTATTTCTAAAAACATGGTGAAAATGTTTTTTTTTTTCTGTCTGTTGACAGTATTTTCTGGTTTATGGAATAATAAAAAGAGAAATGCAGAAACCCCTCTGGAAAAACCTTTAGCTCTAATATGTCAACAAAATCAAACAAAGATTTTGAAATTAGGCTTTATCCAGTGTTCTGAAAATGTATGCAAATAAATGCATATTTAATTACTGTAGATAATGATTTTTTTCATATTTAAACATAACATTTTAGCAAACTATTTTGTAATCTATTAATTAAATGTTTATGCTTCCATAACATGCCTTTTTTTCAGACTAGCAGAATGAAAACATCCAAAAGACACTTTTAAGTGTTTATTTTATTGCACTTTTATCTATTTGCACCTTTAGATTTCAATTACAGTATATATTTAAAAGTTTTTTCTCCACTTCAGCAGCACATGCATACACCAGGTTTTACAGTTTTATTCCTCTCTATGTTCTGAAGGTTTTTACTGAGGGGTTTGTTCATATTTCATTCACACTGATTTATATGACATTTTACTTCTAAAAACATGGTGAAAATGCATTTTATTCGGTCTGTTGACTGTATTTTCTGATTTATAGAGTGATTAAAAAGCGAAAAATTCAAAATCCCCTCTGGAAAAACCTTTAACTCTAATATGTCAACAAAATCAGACAAAGATTTTGGATCTGGCCTTATCCAATGTTCTGCAAATGTATGCAAATTAGTGCTTATATTTAATTATATAACGCGTTGTGCATATTTAAACATTATATTTTAGAAAACGTATAATTTAATTCAATGTTTATGCTTCCATAACATGTCTTATTTCAGACTAGTGGAAGAAAAACATCCAAAATACACATTCAAGAGCTTTTTTTTATTTTTAATTGCACTTTATCTATTTCCGTATGTAGATTTCAATTGCAATACATATCTTTAAAAGTTTTTTTCTTAATTTCAGCAGTACTTACATTCACCAAAACTTACAGTTTTATTCCTATCTATATTATGAATGTTTTTACTGAGGGGTTTGTTCGTATATCATTCGCCTGGTTTTATACAGCATTTTATTCCTAAAAACCGTGAAAATTACTTGTTTTCCGTCTGTTGAGAGTATTTTCTGATTTATGACATAATAAAAAGAGAAATCCAAAATCCCCTCAGTAAAAACCTTTAGCTTTAATATGGCAACAAAATCAAACAAGAAATTTTCAATTTGGCTTTATCCAGTGTTCTGGAAATGTATGCAAATTAGTGCATATTTAATTAGATAACACACAATTTGCACATTTAAACATAGCATTTTAGAAAACCTGTAATACATTTTTTTTAATCTATTATTTTAGTGTTTACCCTATTCATCTGTGGTGTCTTGACCCCACTTGTGTTCATTTCTATAAAGAAACCACCTGAACATGTGTTTGGCGTCTTTCTCGAGATGCCGTGTGTTTAAAACAGCAGCGAGTGTTTTAAATGTGTTCCCGGCTGCAGAGGTAAGTGAATGTGGCAGCAGAGTTGGGTTTCTATTGTTCTAAATGCAGTCGGACCAGCTGTCAGATTCCCTCTGTGACAATGAGTCAGTGTTGTACCGGGAAACACACACACACCTCAGTATATATTCAGCGCTCTATTTGTAGAAGCTGCGTTCAGTTGTTCATTTCAGTGCGTCAAAGTGACAGAGGCATCTGAGCGCTTACATCAGCTCCTCTGATCTGCTCTGAAACGCTGTCAACACCTCGATCAGAACAGGTGCCGCTGCCATCAGGAACATCATGAGCGTCTATAGGAATCTTGTTAAATGTGTCCTAAGGCCACACTCCTAAAAGGATGCTCAAGTTGACCGACCGTACTCAGATTGTTTGTTTGTATTGATACATTTGATTCAGTCAGCTTTGCATTTCATTCTGCCAAAAGCAGTTCTAAGCATTTACAAATCAAAATACATTTACTGGACAAGCAAAATGACTTAAGATATTAAGTCTTGTTTTCTGAAAAATGAATCAAAATTAAGTTTTTACTTAAAAAAAATAAAATAGAAATAAATAACAGTAGGGTCAGAAAAATAAAGTTTTCCCTTTGAATTAAGTTGCTTTTTCTGACCCCATATTTTTATACATTTCTCAGAAAACAAGACTTTCAGTTGATTTTCAAAATGATTTCAAAATGTTTAGATTTTTGCACTAGAAAGCATGACAAAAATACTAAGTAAGAAAATAATTTTTTGCAGTTTATGCTGCAAAATTGCTTCTTTAGTTTTTTTGCCTTGTCTCTTAATTTGACTTTTTGCCTTCTCAAAACAATCATATTTTAATTTCAAGATGTAATTTTTAGAATCTACCTGGTGATTTTTTTAAAACGGAACTTTACTGTAGAATCTTGTTTGATTCTTGTGGAATTTCAGTACATCTATTATGATCTTGTTGGATATCGTGATTTTGAACGGAACTTCAAATGTCTTTCTGTTGGACAGTTAAATTACGGAGGATGCTTTGGGAGTTTTAAACCCTAAAATATTATCTTTACATTTCTACGTCCTATAAGAGTGTTAAACCCTAATCATGTCTAATATAAATGTAAACTATAATGCATTTGTAAGTGCTTATCTGTTTGCATTAGCCATCATGAGTCTGAGCTGATGCTGCTCTCCACTGGAAACATGATGCACTGCAGGAGAACTTGCATTAAAGTAAAAGGACTTTAAATGTATTAAATATAAATGTGTGCATTTGTGTGTGTGTGTGTGTGTGTGTGTGTGTGGGCAGTGAACTGGACTATCATGCCGCTGCTGTCATTAATGAACGCTGTCAGTCGATCTGTGATCTTTGGGATCAGCTGGGAACTCTGACCCAGAAACGCAGAGAAGCTCTGGAGGTGACAAACACACACACACCCACATCACATACATTACCAAACCTGCTGTTATTAGCAGTTTTACTATGATTATTCAGAGCTTATACTACCCCATAGTGGTATGTAAAATTACATTACATATGTAATTAAATATGCATATATGCAAATCAGCATATTAGAATGATTTCTGAAGATCATGTGACACTGAAG
>JANHFF010000387.1:77500-82500 GCA_024542945.1 allo-octoploid hybrid of Carassius auratus x Cyprinus carpio
GTGGTGACGTTCCAGGCGTTCGTGGACTTCATGACACGAGAGACCGGAGACACGGAGA
This sequence comes from allo-octoploid hybrid of Carassius auratus x Cyprinus carpio, assembly GCA_024542945.1. Taxonomy (NCBI): domain Eukaryota; kingdom Metazoa; phylum Chordata; class Actinopteri; order Cypriniformes; species allo-octoploid hybrid of Carassius auratus x Cyprinus carpio. The sequence goes on from JANHFF010000387.1 coordinate 77,559, forward strand.
CTTCGGAGCAGGTCATCGCCTCCTTCAGGATCCTGGCTGCGGATAAGGTGTGATTCACACACTTATTTTGAACTGCATATATATATTGTTTTTTTTTTGTTGTTGTTGTTTGTTTTTTTTTGTTTTGGGCTTTGGTTGACTAATTGTTTTTCTTATTTAAAATTTTATTACATTTAAATATTTAACTTATTTTTTTATCTTTTTTTATTATTATTATTTTTAGCATGGCATAGTTTATTCATAACTGTTCGCATGCATTTGATTTTATTTAAACAATCATATTTTCAAAATGGATTTATTCAAATAGATTAGAATCAGCAGAAATATATTCATTGGGAAAACAATTACATTTATTAAGTTAAAAAGTATGAACATGGATAAAATATGGGTAGCTGTGGGACAAACAATATTCAGTTAGATAAAAGATATAAGATTGAAACAAAGGGATAGTTTGATGATAAAGAATTAAGATTTCTTCTCTCTCTAGCTGAATTTTTATCTCTCCCAAAAACATTCTTAAAAACCTTTTCTCTCTTCAAAAACATTTTTCTATCTTCGTTTTTTCCCTCTCATCCAAAACCATTTTCTCTTCAAAAATTTTTTTTGTCTTAAAAAATTTCTCTCTTCAAAAATATCTAAACTTTTTTATTAAATAATTTTTTTTTAAATATAAAAATATATTTTATTTTATTCTCTCCAATTTTTTTTTATCTTATCCACAAAAAACTTTTTTTCTTTACATTTTTTTCCTCATAAAAAAATTATTTGAAAACAATTCTTCTCTTCAAAATGTTTTTTCTCTCTTCAATGTTTTCCTCATCCAAAACATTTTATTCTCTTCAAAAACTTTTTTTTTCTGTTTTTAAAAAAAAGTATCTTCAAAAATATCTAAACTTTATTTTTTAATTTAATTTTATTATCTTTAAGATCATTTCACTCTAAAAAATTTTTTTTAAAAAAAACTTTTCATTTCATTATTTTTCTCTTTCTTCAGAAAAAAGATTTTTTTAAAAGACAAAAAAGTTGTTGGGAGAGAAAAAAAATCAGTGACAGACCATGAACATCTCAGTACTCTGAAGGTTATTGTGTTTTCAAGACATTCAGTTTATTAATACTATAAGAAAAAGCTAACCTGTTTCATTTATGTAGAACTTGTAAATATGCCTCACCTTATTAGTTTATTAGTTTATGGTAAAACTGTGTAATCCAGATGCATGGAAGTTTTTAGTGCAGATCAGATACATCAATCTTAAAATGACATCTAAATATTTTTTGAGTGCATGTTACTGAAGTGAAGGCATGTACCGTTCTGAGCAGACTCATGTAGCTAGCTGTGCTCTGCTGTGCTTGCAGCCGTATATTCTGGTGGAGGAGCTGCAGCGGGAGCTTCCTCCGGAGCAGGCCGAGTACTGCATCTCCAGGATGCCTCCGTATCAAGGACCTGATGGAGTCCCGGGGGCGCTGGACTACACCGCCTTCTCTACGGTGCTGTACGGCGAGAGCGACCTCTAGCTGACCTCTGCTGACCTCTAGTCATGTGTGTGTGACCTCACTGTCTGACACCGGCCGTGATGATCTTAATTACACCAGAACATTTGCTGAACATGAAAACGTGTGTTTCATTTCAAAATAAAGACTTTTAGCCACTGCATTTTGTGTTTGTGTGAATTATACTGAAAGGTCCAGAAGATTGGGGGGGGGGTCAAATGATTTTTTAAACCTTTAAATTTAAAGCAAATATTTATATTGAAATATTAAAAAATGAACAGTTTTAGTTAGCAATGGCTGGTTAGGGTTAGTTCAATGCAAATACATAAAAAAATACAAAATCTGATATAGCTTTTCCTATTGTTCCAGTAAAAAAAATAAAAATATTAATTAAATAATTATAATATAAATATTAATTTATTTAATATGAGTGCAAAATTGCGTAAAATATTAAGATTTATTTTTTTAACATGGATAAAACAAAAAATAAATAAAATGCTAATGCAATATTACACAAAAACATTAAAGAAATGCCTGTTGCTTCTCCAGTATATACAGTATATATATATATATATATGTAGTATCACACAAAAAATTATATATATTTATATACTGTGTCCATTTATCTGTAATACCTACATATATACAGTACAGGTCAAAAGTTTGGAAACATTACTATTTTTAATGTTTTTGAAAGAAGTCTCTTCTGCTCATCAAGCCTGCATTTATTTGATCAAAAATACAGAAAAAACAGTAATATTGTGAAATATTATTACAACTTAAAATAATAGTTTTCTATTTGAATATAATTAAAAAAAATAATTTATTCCTGTGATGCAAAGCTGAATTTTCAGCATCATTACTCCAGCCTTCAGTGTCACATGTAACATCCAGTCTATCACATGATCATTTAGAAATCATTCTAATATTCTGATTTATTATGAGTGTTGGAAACAGTTCTGCTGTCTAATATATTTGATGAATAAAAGGTTAAAAAGAACTGCATTTATTCAAAATAAAAATAAAATTCTAATAATATATATTCTAATAATATATTTTCTTTACTATCACTTTTTATCAATTTAACACATCCTTGCTGAATAAAAGTATTGATTTTATTTAAAAAAAAGAAAGAAAAAAAATTACTGACCCCAAATTACTGACCAGTAGTGTATATTGTTATTACAAAATATTTATATTTTAAAAACATAGCTTTTTTTTTTTACTTTTTATTCATCAAAGTATCCTAAAAAAGTATCACATGTTCTGAAAAAATATTAAGCAGCAGAACTGTTTCCAACTTTGATAATGAATCATCATATTAGAATGATTTCTAAAGGATCATGTGATAATGATCCTAAAAATTCAGCTTTGCATCACAGAAATAAATGATAATTTAAAGTATAATAAATTTAAAAACTATTATTTTAAATTGTAATAATATATCACAATATTACTGTTTTTTCTGTATTTTTGATCAAATAAATGCAGGCTTGATGAGCAGAAGAAACTTCTTTCAAAAACATTAAAAATAGTAATGTTTCCAAACTTTTGACCTGTACTGTATTTTTATTTATTTTATTACTTTATTTTGCAGCATTAGAGGGTACCATTGTATCAGACAAACACACACACACACACTAAATATGAAAATTAAATAAACCCACTAACAACAACCACATTTTGTACTTTCTCCCAAGCTTGGTTTGCGTTTATGATTATGATTGTTGAAACAATCGATAAACATGTCAGTATGAAATTTCAGTATTTATCTCTTCCAATAATCCCTGCAACTTTTCTTTGATGACTTTTGAAGTTTGCTAAAGATAAAACTGGAAATGAAACATTAATACAACCTGACCATGCACGGAGAGATATGATGGAAAGAATCACAATCACATTTACATATTCCAGTGATCATAAATCAGACAGAAACCCAGTTCTGAACCTGCATGATTTATTCGATCCGCACTGATGCTAAATGTTCACCGTATACAAGAAACAAATACAAATAATCACAATAACACACACAACCTCCCGCTTCCTGACAGACAAACACCTTCAGCAGAACAAACCGCACGCGACTATGAGTACAGGACATCCATCTAAACCTACCGAGTTTCACTGCTTGTCCATCTGAAGACGGCCGTGAGACGCGTCACTGTATAAAAATACTACCATGAGAACGCACGAGAGAAAACATGTGTTCATATGCACCAATCTGGACAAGAGTTGGTGGAGAAAAAGAAAAACTGTGAAGGTGAGATCTTCCTGAGTCATATAGTGAACCGAAGCGGCAAACAAAAAGCAAACTGCTGCTGGTACGAGAAAGAAACAGAACCTTTCGTTAGTAGAGATTCACAAACAAAACACACGAGAGAAAGATTTCGTTTGGTGTTTCACTCCTTGGCTGAAGTCTGAGAGCCCTGGCCAATCAGAGCGGAGCGCTGAGCTGTCAATCATCGTGATGGATGGATGAGTGGGCGTGGCTTTCGTCCTGCTGCCTGATTTAATTAAACTGAATTATTCACACGTAAGAGATGATTGTGAAAAGAAACACGTCAAACTAACAAACTCCATTCCGTGTGCTGTGTTCCTAAAACATCCACGGCCTCCAAAACGGGAAAAGGAAGTAAAAGGAAGTGATGATGATGATGATGAAGATGTTATTGCTCGCTCAGCTGCTCTCTGCTCTCTCCGTGTTTCGAGGGCTGGTTCGGGGACGGTGTCTGGGACGGGTGGTTTCCTGCGGGCAGTGAGTGGGTCACCGGAACCAGACCCTCCGAACCCGCCGCCACTCCGGCCAGACCTGACGGGAACCTGCGGGAGAGGGCAAAGGTCACCACGCAGACATGTGACACGCACTAGAATGTGATTAGCATGGAATAAAGGGGTGTGAAAAATGGCAGCAAGGATGTTGTTTCTAACGGTGTTCAACTATTAAACACTGAACGCTATTAAAAACGTGTTTTCATTAATCGAAATAAAGCTTAAATAAACTGAAATAACAGAAATAAATTAAATAAAACATAAAAAACAATCAAATGAACAACTTAAATGTAAAATTTTAATAAAAATTAGAAATGTTGTCATGCAATTAACTGATTTTTTTTTTAATAAAATAAAATAAAATAGATGAAAAACTTAAACTTAATTTTTTTTAAGTCTTGGCAATTAACTGAATTTTTTAAAAAAAATGTAAAATAAAATTAAATGAAATATTACATGAAAAACTTAAATGTAAAAATGTACATGAAAATAAGAAATGTTGTCTTGGCAACTAATTGAAATAAAACAAAAACATAAAAAAAAATACAAAAAATAATATAAATAAAATAAAATATTAGATGAAAAACTTAAACTTATTTTTTTTAAGTCTTGGCAATTAACAGATTTTTTTTTTTAATTTAAAATAAAATTAAATAAAATATTACATGAAAAACTTAAATGTAAA
>JANHFF010000409.1:5000-37500 GCA_024542945.1 allo-octoploid hybrid of Carassius auratus x Cyprinus carpio
ACACACTCACACACACACACACACACACACACACACTCACACACACTCACACACTCACTCACACACACACACACAGACACACACACACACACACACACACGCACGCACACACACACACACAGACACACACACACTCAAACACACACACACACACACACACTCACACACACAGACACGCACGCACGCACGCACGCACACACACACTTACTCAAACACACACTCACACACACTCACACGCACTTACACACACTCACAAGCACACCCTCACACACACACACACACACACACACTCAAACACTCACTCACACACACACACACACACACACACTCACACACTCACACACACTCACACACTCAAACACACTCACACACTCACACACACACACACAAACACACACAAACACACACGCACACAAACACACACAAACACACACGCACACACACACACACTCACTCACTCACTCAAACTCACACACTCACTCAAACACTCACTCACACACACACACACACACACACACACACACACACACACACACACACACACTCACACACACACACACAAACACACACAAACACACACGCACACACACACACACTCACTCACTCAAACTCACACACTCACTCAAACACACACACACACACACACACACACACACACTCACTCAAACACACACACACACACACTCACACACACACACACACACGAGGATAATGTTGTATCAGTAAGTGCTCGTCTCTTGAAGAGCAGCATCAGTCTCAGATTAAACTGTGTGATGATCCGTTAATTCAACATCCTCTAACTTAACCTGACCTAACCATTCAAAATAAGACAGAACAAGCATTAAAATAAGATTATTTTCTTATTTTAATTCACTCAACTTTTTGTCTTTGAAGAACCACAGGAAAACTGGGAAATATGAGGATTATAAAAGTGTGATTTTTATGGAATCTGAAGTTATGCTGAGGTCTAAAATACTTTGTAAACATTTTATATATAAACAAATGTATATTTTATCAAAATTATGACTAATTTTTTTTAAATGCCTTTTTTTTTTATAAATAGTTTTTCCTGATTCTCATCTAGTAAATCACAAATGACTGGAGAAATCATGAAAATTCATCAAATCTAAAAGCACAGTGGATATTTTGACAGCAAATAAACATTTTGCCAATTATGCTGAGATCTAAAATATTTTAAAATACTGTTTTAAATATATACAATCTGAATAAAACATTTTAAAATATGCTTATTCTTCAATCTTATCCAGTAAATCACAAATGACTGGAAAAGTCATAGAATATATCTGAATATGAAATGTGGTTTGTTAATAAAGATAACATCTATTTGATAATCAGCTTCGAGGTGTTTGTATCCGTGAGCTCCTGACCCCACACAGAGAGAGAGAGAGCTTCTGGAGTCTCCACAGAGCTTCAGCATCAGATTAATTCATTCAGGCTGAATCAAACGGCAGTCTTTAGTCTCATTAATCTATTATTTGTTCCAGAGCAAATAGCTTTGGCTGAGGACAAAATCTCATCACGTTATATTTTATGCAACTTCAATGTTTAATATCAGAGCGCTGCCTTTGTACTTCTGACTGAATTGCCTAGACACTTTTATGATGGCTGTTGTTGTTTATTAAACATTATTATTCAATAAACAATATTTTATATACATAATACTTAGTATAGAGAAAGGATGTGTGTGTTTGTAATGGCTTTTACATGTCAGCAGTAAATCTTACTTTATTTACAGTAAAATACTAAAGCGCAGTTTTGAACAACTGACACGTTTTTTAATAAACACTCCCTGTTACAAGAACTTAATAAGAACAAATGTTTACTTCCGAATGCACCATAAATCATATCGCACTATTTCTTTCTTACCCTATTATACCTCTTTTGCACACTATCTTCATGTACAGTTACTGTGTACAGTTGTGTAGTCCGTCTTATATTGTGTGTATGCGCAGTCAATTATTTATAATACACTAAAGTTAGATTACCGCTTTCAACTAGTTTCTTCCGTCTAGTGTTGTATGTTTATATTAATGTTTAAGTATGCAGCACCGAGGCCCTGCGAGACACACACATTCAGCGGCTCGACTTGACTAATAAAACAGAAAACTCATTACAGCAAATGAATCAGAGGAAAGCAATCAGACATGGGACGGATCTATACAGCTGTGAACAGCGGATGACCCCTGACCCCTGACCCCACACACACCTGCCATGAAGGTGAACCCCGCGGGCAGCTGCATGACTCCGGTGCTCTTGGCTGTGTTGGCGGCGGGTGGCAGGTAGCTGGTGATGGGGAAGGACGGGCTGCTGGAGGAGCTGGGGACGGTGCTGCTGCCCGCTGGCTTCAGAGCGTCCTGTGAAGAAGACCACCACCATCATCATCATCATCATCATCATCATCATCATCATCATCATCATCATCATCATCAACATCAACATCACTGCAGCACAGCTAACGAACACAAACCATCACATGACCTGACAGACCTGACTCCAATCTGCTGGACGCAACTATACATGAAGATATTATTAACATCATGATTTTCTGGAACTATGTAAAACCATACACACCTCATTTTTCTTTTTCATGCATTTTAATAAATTAACAAGTATCCATGGAATAATGTTCAGTCAAATGTTGAAATAAACCCCTTCGGGATGATAAAAGTGGTGTTATTTTATAATTATTTACATGCTATTATAGAATTAATGTATTGAATTGATTTTCAATTTGGCTAAATTTTAGTTTTAGTAATTTTGTTATGTGATTTTGTCAGTAAGTTTATTAATATTTAATTTTTTTATAATTAGCATTTTATTTTCAGTTATTGTAGTTTTAGCAATTCAACTTATTTTATTTCAGTTTAAAATATTTCTAAGTTTTGTTTGAGTTTGTTAAGTTTAGATTTAACGTTTTAATATAATATTTATATTAATGAAAATGATTTTTAATAGTTTTAGTTCATATAACAATAACAACACTGCATGACAAAATAAACCCCTTCAGGATGAGCCAAACAGTGCTCTTTTATACTATTACAGTATTTATTAATATTTTGACTTTTTTATAAAAAAGTAAAAATATTAATAAAAAGTTTTATATATTAACTTTTTTTTTTAGTTTTATGTGATTTTATTTTTATTAGTTTATAATTAGCTTTATTTTATTTGATTTTTACTTTTAGTTTAAAATATTTATACATTTATACAAGTTTTTCATCTAATATTTATTTAAATGTTTCAAAAAATTTCAATTAAAAAAAAAAATATTTGTAATAGTTTTGGTTCATATGATAAGAGCCGGCTGGAGTGTATTTGCTCATAATGAGCCGCTGACTGAACATTATTCTTCACATATCTAGACTGCAGTTATAAAACAGGCCGGATCTTCAGAACTAGTTTTACAGTAAATCCTGCAGTTCAGATAAAGTTCAGTGCACTCATCTTTTATTGTGACTGTTACTATGACAACTGCTCTCAAAAGCAACAGAGCCTCCACACGTACTGTACACACATCTGATCTCGAGCTGCACACACACACACACACACACACACACACACACACACACACACACACACACACATCATCTGCATCACTCTGGTAGAGTTGCATTTCTGTTTTCATCTCAATACAGTGTCAGTTATTAGATTTTACACTACATTCTGTGTGTGTGTGTGTGTGTGTGTGTGTGTGTGTGTGTGTGTGTGTGTGTGTGAGAGAGTGTGTGTGTGTTATGAGGGCCCTTGAGGAGGAAATACATGCACGCACACACACACACACACACACACACACACACCTCTCCTGCAGTGTGTCGAGTGGCTCTCTCACTCTGAAACTTCAAGTGTGTGGTGCTGAGGAGCGAGATGAGTAATGAGACGCTAATGGAGGAATTCTGATCATGTGACAGGAAGTGACACGGCTGTAGAATCACATCTTAATGACAAGAGCACTGTGAGGAACACAGATTAGATCTCTGTAGGACACGAGAACGAGCAAAAAACCACTTCAGACACACCCAACGTGAAGATGAGGGTCACACGGAACAGCGGATCTGAAACATTCAAACATTTGAGATCGCTGACACTTCTGAACTTGTTGAGTCTCTTCTGCTCACCAAGGCTGCATTTATCTGATCAAAAATACAGGAAAAACAGCTAAATATTATTCTTATTTAAACAGCTGTTTATTTCTATGACGCGCAGCTGTATTTTCAGCATCATTACTCCAGTCTTCAGTGTCACATGATCTTCAGAAATCATTCTAATATGATGATTTGCTGCTCAAGAAACATTTCTGATTATTATCAATGTTGAACACAGTTGTGTTGCATGATATTTTTGTGGAAACCGTGATGCAGTTTATTTTTCAGGATCCACAGATGAATAGAAAGTTCAAAAGAACAACATTTATTTGAAATATTAATCTTTTCTAACATTAAAAATCTCTTTACGATCACTTTTGGTCAATTTAATGCACTTGTTACTTTCTTTAAAAAACAAAAAACCCTTCTGAACAGTGTTCAGACATACAGACATACACTCCGTCATTTACAGTCATAAACATCTGAAGCTGAAATCAAAAGTTGAAGGTATGGATCTGCAGCTCAATTTAACGGGTTTCTTCTGTCAGAGGTAAAACCACAGCGAGAAACATGCTCCCAGACCAGAACCCCAGGCGGATGAAACCTCGTGAGGTGCTGTGTGTGAACGAGCGAGGACTCCAGAGGTTTATATGTGACTGATTGAGTAGGTCAGAGGTAGAACAGACAGCGTTCAGTATCTACTGTTTTAAAGCAAACGCATCCAGCTGCTGAAATGCATCCAATTCATTGTAATTATTTTATGTTCTCTGACCTTCATCCGTCATTACTGACACTCACAGCACCGTCAAGCTCTGTTATGTTATTTACCTGCACATATATCTGTACAGTACAGCATTATTCATGTATTCAGTGCTGCTTTTATTTCTGAAAATGTGCTGGTTATTATTGTCATCATCAGGTATGTGCAGATAATTAATAACGGTGTCCTCGTTACAGCCATTATTCTCAATCCATGCAACCTTGAGCTTCTCAAACACACCGCTGAACAATTACACAAACACAACATGAACATGAAATCATTCATTCTGAGTTTCACAAACATCAATACATGAGACACAACGTGATTTTACGAACAGTCATAACACACAGACACACAGACACACACAGACACACACACACTCTCACACTCTCACACACACACACACACACACACACACACACACACACACACACAGACACACACACAGACACACAGAGACACTCACACACACAGACACACACACACACAGACACAGACACACACAGACAGACACACACACAGACACACACAGAGACACACAGAGACACACACACACAGATACAGACACACACAGAGACACACACACACAGACACACACAGACACACACACAGACACACACACAGACACACACAGACAGACACACACACACACACACACACAGACACACACACAGACACACACACACACAGACACACACACACACAGACACACACACAGACACACACACAGACACACAGACACACACAGACAGACACACACACACACACACACACAGACACACACAGACACACACAGACACACACAGACACACACACACAGACACACACAGAGACACACAGAGACACACACACACAGATACAGACACACACAGAGACACACACACACAGACACACACAGACACACACACAGACACACACAGACAGACACACACACAGACACACACAGAGACACACACACACACAGATACAGACACACACAGACACACACACACAGACACAGACAGACACACACACAGACACACACAGACAGACACACACACAGACACACACAGAGACACACAGAGACACACACACACAGATACAGACACACACAGAGACACACACACACAGACACTCACAGACACACACAGACACACACACACACACACACACATACAATACAAACAAACAATTGAAAATATAAAAGTAAAAGCTAATTCAAAATAATAATGAAAACCTAAATACCAACATAAATAATACAAGTATATAAATATGCATATTTGTGTTATTTTAGTATTGTTTAAGTGTGTGCGTGTGTGTGTGTGTGTGTGTAAGTGACAATGTCAGAACACTGGGTTTGAGTGTGTGTGAACAACAGCTGAAGATACAGACAGCTGTCAGGAAACATGAGAGTGTTTAACCCTTCACACGCCACAGCCATTATACTTCACACACACACACACACACTCACAAACACACACACACACTTAAACACATTCACACACTCACACACACACACACACACACACACACAAACACACACAAATAAACACACTCACTCACACACACACACTAGGGATGGGAAGATTCACGAATTCTCTCGGTGCATCGGCATAAAAAGTTTACGATGCGATGCATCGGTTTAAAAAGTGTGCATTAGATACAATTTGACATTTGTATTGCAATGCATCATTTCTAAAATATCAGTTAATGTTAATAATGCAGTGAGATGTTTGTGCTGCACACAGAGATGTGATCTGATCATCATCAGTCTGTCTGGAGTCACATGAAGAAACAGAACAAACTGAGACAGACTCAATCCAGAAGAACTGTGTCTCTCTTCAAGAAACCTTCCTGCGAAGCTCCTGAGAAACTCTGCTCAAGTGCACCGAGGACAAAACCTGCTTTAAACACGAGGATGGTCCTCCAAATGTTGATTTCATTCAGTTAATAGAAGTTAATTGAGAGTGCCTCAAACTGTTAACAGAACTGGAGCTTTGCATGAGGGTTCTTGAAGCGTCTCGGAGACACAGTTCTTCTGGATTGAGTCTGACTCAGTGTGTGTGTGTGTGTGTGTGTGTTGTGCTCTGTGCTCTCGCTCTAATCTCAGTTTCTCTGTGTCTCTGTCAGCCGTGTGGAATTCACAGCTCCATTTGGGACGCCTAAAAAAGGCAAGGCAGCCCAAGTTAGAGAGGTGCAGCCAATCACAGCTGCTCGGCCCTCCCTCCACTGACGCATCGCTCAACACACACCTCCAGCACACGCGTGTAACCCTTCCGTCAGAGAAGAAGAGTGTGCAGATAACCTCAGAGCAAACACACACATTCACACTGATGCAGCGACGCATGCTTTTCTCTGAAGAGCCTCACACTGCACTGAAGGTAAACTTCAGTAAATACACAACATGTGTTTATATTGCATTGTCCCGCTGCTTAGAATGAACACACCGTGTCTGATTCATTCACAAATGACTCTTTTGAATCAATCAATACTAAAATCAAACTCAAACTGTTCGAATCACTCTGACTGAATCAGTCCGAGCAGCTCTGGACTCCATCACTGAGTGTCTTCAGTCCAAACGAATCTTTAGGAATCAGTGATTCGTGTCAGTTCGTCTCTCACGCTGAGGATCTGTTGAATCACACAGACGCTCAGTTCAGCGGCGGCGACTGATAAAGCTGCATATCTCAGTAAATTAACTTCCCATTATCTGAGCGACACTCTCTCGACACACCAGCAGCGCTTCAGAACGAGAACGAGAGCGCAGGCCGCAAGAGAACTGACAACAACTCTCCAGATAACTGTGTGCTTGTGATAGTAAATAAATGTTACTGTATCTAGTGGAGTTTATTTTGTAATCTGAAAAACATAATCAGAAGTGATTCACCAGCCAGACACAAACTAGGGTTGCAAAAAAAAAAAAAAGTGAAACTTTGATTTAAAATGCAATTTAAAACAAAAGAATTCAGGTTAAAATCCTCTCCTCTGTAAGGGGTCCCTGGCTCCTGAAGCCTGAAAAAAAAAACGTCATGCAGCACTATCAGGTCTATACAGCTCATGCTCATAATGCATCTCCGTTTTTAAGGATGTTGTTTATCACACTAAATAAAACCAGGAGAAAGCACAGACTGGGAAGATGTTTTCTAGCTGTCACGCTGATGAATGAGTCGAGGGATCGCGTTTAGAGATGTTTTACATCGTAGGCAGACTAATTAGACTTTATTCTGTGTGTAATCACAATGCAAAACACTTCTGGAAACTGCAGACTTGCTGGTGAAACACACACACACACACACACACACGCAGGCTGGTTGATTATGTGTGTGTGTGGGAGATGTGGCTGGGTTTCAGGAGACGGATGGAGGTCTAGCACCGTAACGCTGGAATGCACTGCCAACGCCAAGCTACAGCGACTCTTTCTGACACACATCAGCGCAGAGAGAGTAACAGCTCGGGGTTCAGGCCATGTGTTCAGACTCTAATGAGCAAACACACCACACCGGCTCAAACACAGACATTTACAGCGCACAGCCATAAATGATGCTCAGATAAGGGTTTTCTCTTGTTTCAATGAACTAACAAAGTTAAAAATGTTAACTCTGTAGGTCCTTTCTCTGTAAAATAATGAGTGTTTCCAGACAGGTTTCCCTCTTCTCCTATTGGTCAGTAAACAAAGTCCCGCCCCAAACTCAGACATTATACTCTTCTGGAGACAAATCACAGACTGAAAAAAAATTCCACTTCATATATCTAATAACCCTTAAAACAAGAGCCGAGGCCCTGTGTTTAACAAGTTAAATTCAAACTAAGTACATTTGGTTTAAAAAAAAAAACCTACATTTAAACTGAAAAACAAGTAAACCAAGACTAAATAAAGCTTATTAGAAGTCACTTTTGCAATGAATGTCTTACTGTATTATCTCTGAATTAATGCAATATTCCACATTTGAGGATAATCACATTATCACCAAAAAATCATGAGATTATAATAGTTGTGTATAATAATTAATAAGACCACCACTGCAGTATTATATTAGCTTCATATCTTCATTGCAAATGATTTTTTCCAAACAAGTATTTTTGCTTTTTTTCAGTAACACATCAAAACATAGGCTACTTAAATCAATTATTGATTATCCATATAAAGTCTTGTTTTCTAAAAAAAAAAAAAAAAAAAAGAAAACAAAAAAGATGTTTATGCTTAAAACAATATTTGCTAAATATTTGCAAATGGGCTCAAAAAAAATACAATTAAAAAAAAATTTTATTTTTCCTTTTAATTAAGCTTCTTTTTCTGACTCCGTTGGTAAATGTTTTTCTTATTTTAAGCAAAAACTCACTTCATTTAAATTTTCTTTTTTTTCTTATTTTTTTAGAAAACAAGACATAATACCAAGGAAATAAATACATCTTGATTTCAGAATGTTATTTGCACTGTACCAGACGTCAGAGATAAAGTGTGTAAGTCACAGATGCAGACAGGTAAAGGGGAAAAATCTCCACGCAGAACTTCTTCTAAAGATACTGCTTTACATGCTCATTTGTAGTTACTATAACCAGCCCCAGTTCTTTCAAGGATTCACAGTATTATAACATGTTTCATCTGTCAACCAGACAGCTATAGAAATGTGTCTTAGGAAAAAGGCTCACATATACACAATACATTTACCTTACAAGTAACACGACTTTAGATATTATGTCTAGTTTGCAAGAATGTTTAGATATTGATTCTAGAAACAAGGCATACATACTAAGTGAGAAAGTGATGTTTTGGGGTGTAGGTGCCCTGAGATCAGGACTCGGCGAGCCCGAGCGCACAGACGCAGACAGCTGAGGGAATGTGAGCGCAGGCAAACACTCCTTATAAGGGCACGGAGGCAGAATCCTGCTTTTATCAATGAGAGGAGCGTGTGTGTGCTCCGCTGAGCCGGAGCTTGATGAGCCTTCACACACTGAGAACCACACACGCCTTTCACAGAAACTTAACTCATATTAAACAAACAAAAGTGAAAATAATATTACTATCACATGCTGTGCAATGTTAAGCAATTTGGTTAAATGATTTGCAGATTTTTTTACTAAAAAAAAAAGGTTTAATAAAAATTTTAAAGAATTTTAGCAGTGAATGTCTTACTGTATACTCTTAATTAATAAAAAATTCAAAATTACAAACATTAGCACAAATCATATTATAATAATTATGTCTATTGACAGTCCTAAATAAATAAATATATAAATAAAATGTTATTTACATATGTGCATGCATGCATATATATATATATATATATATATATATATATATATATATATATATATATATATATATATATAGGTGTTATTTTAGCATAGATGAGATATGACAATAGTTTTTAAATTTCACTTATTCTTTTTTTGTTTGTTTATATTTTGTTTTCTGATTTTATTTTCCTTTTTGGTAAAATGTTAGTAATTTTGTTGCGTGCATTTGTCATTCTCATTAGTTTATATGTCTGTATAGTTCTGTCTATATTTATTTTCTTTGGGAACTAGCTGAAGTAAAATAAGTTTAAGCTTTTTAATATTTGCTTTCATCTGAGTTAACATTTATTTTGTTACAAGTACCAAAAAATGTTTTTTTATTGTTTTAGTTTTAGCGTCAGTGAACTATAATAACCCTACATACTGTATATTCATACATTACTATATCATGCCAATCCCAATCACAGCTGAATAAACCTATTAAACTGCTCATATGTACAAATACTACACACACTTCAAAGCGGCGTGAGATCTGACAGATGTGTTCTGATGATATCAGGAATCTGGAGATCAATACTTCATCCAGCAACAAGTAAACATGAGCTGTCTGGTTTCCTCTGTTTCTGTGTTTGACTGGAGACACGCTGCAGTGGGACGTCTCTGAAGCGCTCGCTCATTTACAAGTGATTCATTTCTGACCGGATCACATCTCCAAGCTACAAACTGAAGGTCAGAACCACGAGTACGAGTAGGAGTGGAGATGTGAATCACTCTAGTAAACACGGTGAAGACGCAGACGGACCGTCAGATCAGAAGAACAAACATGAAATACTTGAGCGCTTCAATATGGCAACAGTAACTCTTCAGCGTGTAGGTTTTGGACCGACTCGAGAGCCTTTGTGATTCACAGATTCATAAAACATGATGAAAGCGTACTAATACATTAACACTCTTCTGATATATTAAACATAAAACACTGAATACTGATATCTGAAATTATTTAAATCATAAAAATAAACTTTTGCCAGTAGGTGGCAGCAAGTCACTGTTAATGAGTGATTCATTGAGATTGAACCGAATCATTTAAACGAGTGATTCATTCAGGAACGAATCCCCGTCATGTTGCTCAGAGACACAGAACAGTGCTGTGACTGTGTTTGGGATTATTTCTGTTGTTGAAATAGTGCAGAAACAGGAAATATGACGTATAAACTTAATAAAGTCTCTTAATTAACTTCTTGTTTATTGAACTGCTGTAAAATATCACATTTGGTTATACTGTATTTTGGAGAAAAACGGCACTCTTTGTGTGAAGTTGATTAACTATATAAAGTGGTATAAATATATACATGTTCTGCCCCCATATCTTATATCTGTGATGAATCTAAATGTATTTTGTGAAAGAAAGCACTAGTGTAGACTTCATGCGTGCGCTCTGTACGGGGGTTTTGTTTGGTTTTTGTGATGATACTCGATAATGTCAAATCACACATCGTTAAAACATCAATTGTGATACTACCGCAGATGATATATAATCACACAGCTCTACAGCAGAAGATCTCAATGGTGGAGAGCCGCAGACTCACCTTGGTTTCTCCCAGACTCTCGGACTCGGACACCTGGTAGGTGAGGTCCGTCTCCTCGAAGCCCGTGGCGCTCATGCGCTGGTCCGTGGACGGGTCGGAGCGCGGCGGGGAGTCCGGAGAGTTCAGGCAGGTTTGGATCAGAGCTTTGCCCGTCTCGCTGGTGATCATGGGCTGCAGCTTACGTGTGGCGAACGTGTAGACGTGCCCCGTCTCGCTGGCCACCAGCAGCAGCACCTGAGTTCCTGTGAGCGTGGAGAGCTCGTACGCCTTCAGACACACACACACACACACACACACACACACATCAGAACGCAGAAATCACGTCTAGAGTCAAATCAAATCAAAGGAATACTTCAAACAAAATGATGTGGATGAGTTTGTTTCTTCATCAGGTTTGTAGAAATGTAGCACTGCATCAGTGTCTCAGCAATGGATGCTCTGCAGTGAATGGGTGCCGTCAGAATGAGAGTCCAAACAGCTGATAAAAACATCACAATAATCCACAAGTAATCCACAGCACTCCAGTCCATCAGTGAACATCTGGAGAAGACAAAAGATGAAACACATCCAGCATTAAGACGTTTTTAACTCAAATACATAGAGTCTATAATCCATAATAACACTTCCTCCAGTGAAAAAGTGCATCTGCTGTTGTCTCTCACATCAAAATCCAGACACATATTTGTTTAGAGCTGTTTAAACGCTGCTTGATCTGTGCAGATTTCTCTCCTGATTCACACCAGAACACTTTTTCACTGGAGGAAGTGTTATTATGGATTATAGACTCTATGTATTTGAGTTAAAAACGTCTTAATGCTGGATGTGTTTCAGCTTTGTCTTCTCTTAACTGATGGACTGAATTTAGTTTGCATTACTGAAACATTATGTTCCTGTGTAATCACTGTAAAGCTGGTATTTTATAAAGCGCTATAGAAATAAAGGTGACTCGACAGATTGTTTCAAAGCAGCTTCACACGAATAAAGAGGAAAATAACAGTGTTAAAGTTACAAAGTTCCAGAAATTGTTTATGCATTGAGCCTGAGACACACTGAACTGATAATGATGTCATATTTGATCTGTTAGCTGCTTTTCTGAAGCCTTTGAGAGTAGAACGAGAGGAACTCTGATCTGCTGAAGGACTGTGAAACAGCAGGGAGTTTAAATGCCCCTCGTTCTCTTCAGCTGTTGGATCAGGAATGAAATGATCTCCATCTGTTCTGAAGAACAAAGCATCATGTGCTCGACACACTCTGCCTAGAACCCAAACACCTTCAGTAATCACCAATGCCTTCCGAAGATTCGCTTTTTCAACTGCTTACACACAGCATCTTTCCTTGTCACACAGTTTCTGAAAGCTGACACTCACACAGAAGAAGAAGCCGTTAAAAGAGTGAAGAAAAAGAGTTATAGAAGTTTAAGTTTACTGTTATGAAAAATGCATAAAAACAGTTGTGTTCCAAATTTGAAGTTGATATCAAAAAAAAAAGTAACATTTTGTTTGGCCGCAGTACTAAACATTTCCACTAGATGACATTTGTTTCCCGTTCATTTAAGATAAAATGTCATGTTTTCTAATCATTTATAAACATTTAAAGAGTTTATACTTAAAACAAAAATAACTTGCTGATGGGATCAGAACAATAATCTAGATTCCGAGGGATTCAAAGGAACCATGATTGTTTTAAGTATAAACTCACTTCCTTTCAGATTAATTATTTGTACTGGAAAACAAGACGAAAATTCTGATTAAAAATGATTTAATTTACAGTGAAGTAAATACTACAGAAAAACAAATGTAATTTCGACATTAAATAATTTAGTTAACGCAGTACACATAGCAAGGTTTTTTTTTTTAATTATATAATAAGAAGAAAACAGACTAGAAAATAGAAAAAGAATAGAGAAAGCTAGTGTTAGAGGCCTTTTTTGCTTTTGTTAATTGCATAATAAATAAAGAAAAGACAGATACACTACAAAAAAGATTTGAAAAGCGAATTTTTTTTAAGAAAACAAGCAGTTGGTAAATGAATAGAGTGCAAGTCTAAAAGTGACAAGTTTTTTTAAAGAATAGAATTAGAATAGAGTGCTAGAGTTAGAGGGTCAAATACAGGTGTTTGTACTGTAAGTGAACCACATGCTTTAATAGCATAATTATTTCTTTCTTTTTAGTGCTGTATTGTTTGAGTAAGGCTTACAAACCAAGACAGGGTTAAGGGTTAACATAAAAATAATTAAGTAGAAATTACTCATCAAACTCTAACTGGCCATGTTGAACTGATTTATTTCCTTTGCTAATTTTACATATAGCTTAGATAAGTAGATTTTACTTAATTCCACACTGTGTGCAAACACTTAAAAAGTCGATTAAATTGTACTTGTGTTTTCAGTGTGAGAAGCTCATTTTCTGCAGCGTGCGGGGCAGGTT
The DNA here is from genome assembly GCA_024542945.1 of allo-octoploid hybrid of Carassius auratus x Cyprinus carpio. Taxonomy (NCBI): domain Eukaryota; kingdom Metazoa; phylum Chordata; class Actinopteri; order Cypriniformes; species allo-octoploid hybrid of Carassius auratus x Cyprinus carpio. The sequence continues at coordinate 19,093 of JANHFF010000409.1, forward strand.
TCACATCATGACTCTGAACTGAGTCGGGTGTCTCCTGTAGAGCCGTAAAGAGCAGCAGATGAGCTCCAGACTCTGACGGTCTCATCACCAGCTCTGCGTTTGCTCAGCTGTCGAGGACGGCAGGTGAAGAACTACACATCACCCAGCATGTGTCCTGTGAGAGCACATTCATCTGAGGTTTACGAGCCGGGCTTCACTCACCGGCTTTTACCCAAAACCAGCCTTTTAACCAGGAGTTCACTGATGATTCGACATGATTAGATGATGTGAGGAGCCACTCTTCTGTTAAACGCACAGTAGTTATGTTAAAACGGCCGAATATTAGCCGCTACTGATCCTCACTGATGTGTGGAGCACTTCTAGAGCTCTCAGAGATAACAGAGCCCTGTGCGCTTCAGATAACGGCTGAAAAACTCTCATTCCTCCGCTTTCTCAAACCGTAATGAATGGAAGAATTCCCTTTCCACAGGAAGACTATCAGCTCTCTCCTTCCAATCCATCATGAAGATCAGGAGGAGGACCCGAGAGAGACACCTGCTGCTGCTACTTCATCTTAAAGGAACAGCGCACCAAAGATCAGTCACAGATTTGTCTTCTCCAGATGTTCACTGATGGACTGGAGTGCTGTGGATTACTTGTGGATTATTGTGATGTTTTTATCAGCTGTTTGGACTCTCATTCTGACGGCACCCATTCACTGCAGAGCATCCTTTGCTGAGACACTGATGCAGTGCTACATTTCTACAAACCTGATGAAGACACAAACTCATCCTGATCTTAATCACATTTTTTGAGTGAACTATTTCTTTAAAGTGGTAATTTGCTCAGAAATTAACATCTTTTTATCATTTTCTTGTTGTGGAACTCAGTAAGGAGATATTGAACGTAATGTTCATGCTGCTCTTTCACCATCAAAATCCATTTACAGTGAGTACCATAAAAGCACTTCTGATGCTTCGTGATCTATATTCTGAAACTTGGTGCCCGAGTCACAACAAAAAGTGCTTTTTGGAGTTTGGCAGTCATGGTCACTACGAACACAAAAGAGCTGCGTAAAGATTTCTTTAAAATGGTCATTTTGTGCGTAGGAAAGACATAGAAGGTGAGCTAATAATCAGAGGATTTGTGTTGAACTATCGCTTTAAAGGGTTTCCAAACGGTGTATTTCCAGGCATCTTCTCAGTTGTGACGGTCTCTTCCAAACAAAGCAATTACACTCCGTTAGCTGAGAGTGTTTGTGCCGCACCAGAGCTGTGTGTCTGTAATAGAGAATGTCAGTTGCTCGTTCTATTTAAAGCTCACAGCCGTCACGTCTGTTGTGAGGGACTTCAGATCACCTACCGAAGGACGGGACACGAGACAGCACAGAGAGACTTCACGAGCAGAAGAACAAGACCCACGCAAACCCACTGCTCCTGATACTCCTCACTGCCTCCAACAGAGCGCCATACAGCAAGAGACAGAGCTCTAAACCAGCGCGGAGCAGACTGAGAAACAAGGGCCTGTGGGCCAAAAAGGGCCCATGATGACCTTTGATTTGGCCCACCATCCCAAATTTTTTTTTAAAAAAATAAAAAATTACAATAATTAATTTAAAAAAGGTAAAAATGCCTTTTAAGCATAGCTTTGTTCCTTTCTTTCATTTTTGTGTTACTTTTACATTTTACCAAAAAAAAAAAAAAAAAAGTAAATTAGATTTTTTTTTAATTGTTCATCTATAATTTTTTATTTAATTTATAATTATTTTTTTAAATGTTAGAAATTTTATACATTTTAATATAACATAACTGAATGCAACATTTAATTTTGCACACTGCCTTCAGTCAAGTTTGAGTTTTGGCTCTTTGCATTCAAAAGTCTTTGCTCCAGGAGAAACAACTGATGTTAATTTTGTGACCTTCCTTCCTTTTTATTTTATAACTTCTTATCCTATTCAGTTATGCAGTTCTCTAGCAGGATTCGAACCTACAAACTTTCAGTAACCAGCCATGACCTTTAACACCACTTTAGTGGCTGTTTGCTTGTTCTTCGTGATAGTTTCTCACCTTCTTCATGATGCCTGTCTTCCTCTTGCTGAAGGTCGTGTACCGTCGCAGTTTGTTGTCTATAAACTCCATCTTTATCTTCACTCTGCCGCGGGTCTTTTTGCCCGGTTTCGCTCCAGCCGCTCCAGCCGCGAGCGCCGCGGAGGGCAAGCCGGCCTCGGGTCCCACTATCGCGGCTTCCATCTCCGCTCTCTCCCGCTTGACGCCGCCTCCCCTCCGGCTGTCCCCGACTGACCCCATGAGCTCGTCCTCGTCTCCGGAGTCAGAGTCCGCGTCGGAGCCGCTGCACAGGTGTGGGGGTCCCTCTTTATCCGGCTCGAACCTCCCTGGGATCCCGAGCCCCACCGGCCCCAGCCCCCGAGCGAACCCCGCGCGGACCCCGGCTCCCATCACCACCGCGCCGTGGCCTGCGCTCTTCCCCGCCGCTGATCCGCTTCCACTCAGAGCCGCGGCGCTCTGGCTGGATAACATCATAGAAACCGGAGAGAACGATCCGTATGGCGGCGGAGCGCTGGAGCGACAGTCTGTGAGAGAGCGAGTTCCGAAGCGGCGCTCATACACCAGCAGAGTTCGCGAGAAACTTTGAGAAGTGATGCTGACCCTGAGCGCCTCCAGCCGGCTTCACCTTCTCCTGGAGCTCCAAGAAAGACGCGCTTTCTCTAAAAGGAAAACCGCACGAGCGCTTCCTTGATCCCTCCGCCGCGTCATATAGTGCGCCGCGAACGCGTCAAATCATCGCTCTTCTCTATTAACGCGCCGCGAACGCCTCAACTCCGCGTCCCGCCGCTGACAGCTGTCAATCACCGCGTTTATGTGACGCTTCGCAACGCCAGCGCGGAGGGATCTATACACGCCCGATCTACTTTCCTCCATATAAAGAGATAGGCTGTTTCCTTTTTTGGAGTTCTCGCTCCTTATATGGCGAGTCACAGTCGAGTCCAGCGATTGGCTCGCGCGGGGACGGCCTGCAGCACGGTTGGCTAAAGCGACATCTCATCTGCATAAATACCAAAACGGTTGCGCTCACTTCACACGTCACACTAGAGGGAGGAGCTTCGCGTATTAATAGATGCGGGATATTAACAACAACAATAGTAAGGTTATTAACGTGATTTATGTAAGTGTGCTGAGGACTATGAAAAATACATGATTAAAACTGCATTACTAAGCTTTCATTATTTTATTGGTATTAATATAAATATAAATAAAACCACATACTCAAAGAAACACAAATAAACAAACCAAAAAAATCATTCCATTCCACTGCAACAAGCATTTGTGTAATTCCTTGGTACTACCACACAAATGTAGTTCCCATAGAAACGGTTATGAAAGCCTCAGACTCAGAGCTGAACATTCTGTTAAAAAACTTGAATCAAACGCTTCATATTCTATCATTCTTCATCCACAGGAATGTTCTAGAAGGACAGAATCAAGAGTGTTTTGTGTTCAGTCGTGACACACATCAGAGCTTCTCTGTGCTGGTTTTTCAGAGGCCACGGATCTCGAGAACCTCCGTTCACTCAGACTGAAATGACTTTAATAAAGAGTTGTTTACTGAACTGAAGTGCTACTAAAACCACCGGAGAAGCTCTGGAAGAGCGAGAATCAACTGTTTTCATGTTTAGGTTGCACACAAATCAACATGAACACAACATTTGCATGTAACCAAGAGTCAGAACAACAAATACTTTTATGAAAATAGGAGGGAAGCATGAAGAAAAAGAAGCATTTGAGAGAGATCATAATCGGTATGAGGAGCATCATGAGTGACACAGATGCACCTGAGCTCCTCTCTGATGACGGACATCATTTGCATGGCAAAAGAAGCTCCACACACACACACACACACACACACTCATGACTCAGGCACAACTGCAGGGAAAAGTGTCCAACAGATGCAGGCCATTCATGGTGCACCTGACGGACAGCAGAGCCAGTATGAAGCTGTTCAGTGTAAAGAACAGAGAATGGAAATGCATTCACACAGCAGCCAAACTACACCAAAACATCTCAGACCAAAAGTGATTGTAGTCGGCTGTGAAATCTGTCAAGTAATGAAAGTCATCCGAACTGTGTCCTCTACTGGAAAAGTCTTTGTTGGAATGGTTGGGGTTTTGTCTCTCACACACAGCGCCATCTGCTGGCCTTTACATGCAGAGATCTGAACACAAACTTAAAGGAATAGTTCAGCCAAAACTGTAAATGTGCTCAGCCTCAGTTCATCCGAGATCAGAATGAGTGCGTTTCTTCATCAGGTTTGTAGAAATGTAGCACTGCATCAGTGTCTCAGCAATGGATGCTCTGCAATCCATGAAATCACCTGTGTCCTGTCTAAACGACTAGCGTCCCATAGCGCTGACTCCAATCATGATGAAGTGCTTTGAGAGGTTAGTCATGCACAACATCAAAACCAGCCTCCCCAACACACTCGATCTGCTCTAGTTTGCATACTGTCCAAACTGCTCTACAGACGATGCAATCTCCTCCACCCTTCACCTGGCTCTCAGAAATTAAAGACTCCGATGTCAGAATGCTGTTCATCGACTTTAGCTCAGCATTCAACACAATAATCCCACAACAGCTCATTAAGAAACTAAACCTGCTGGGCCTTAACAATTCCCTCTGTAATTGGATCCTGGACTTTCTAACTGGAAGACCTCAGTCAGTCTGTGTCGGCCACATCACCTCGAGCACTACCACACTGAGCACAGGTGCCCCACAAGGCTGTGTGCTCAGACCGCTGCTCTTCACGCTGCTGACCCACGACTGCACTGCCAAGTTCAGCTCCAACCACATCATCAAGTTTGCGGATGACACAAACTCAGCTTTTGTCTTCTCCAGATGTTCACTGATGGACTGGAGTGCTGTGGATTACTTGTTGATTATTGTGATGTTTTTATCAGCTGTTTGGACTCTCATTCTGACGGCACCCATTCACTGCAGAGCATCCATTGCTGAGACACTGATGCAGTGCTACATTTCTACAAACCTGATGAAGAAACAAACTCATCCTGATCTCGGATGAACTGAGGGTGAACACATTTTCATTTCTGACTGAACTATTTCTTCAAAGTAATGATGCTTGTATCCTTTGACCAGAGGAAAACACTAACAAAGAGCGTCAATGCTTTTGTGAGATTTAGCATTCTATAGTATTCTATGATTATCATTGAATTAACATGAAAATACCATGGCACATGAATATTATCATCATTAAATACTAAAGTTTTACCATTTAGTCTTCATTTGACCAATTACAGATGTAGAAACAGAAAAGATTCTTCAAACATTTGTTATGGAGCACAGATGCAGCGAGGCTGTTAAAAACATGACTGTTTAATGAGAGCAGCATTACATCTGGATGACTGTGACCTTTATAAAGCAGAATATAAAATCATCACAATGTGAGAACCTGCCTTAAAAATAACCATGAACAGACAGTGACGATGATCACAGAGATTAAAAACAAATAACAACAACAATAATAATAATAATAATAATAATAATAATAAAAATACATATGAAAAGATCATATAAAAGCAGTTCTTAAAAACAACAAGCATTAACTGCGTTACAAAAGATACTGTAAAAAAAACAAGCAAATAAGTCCTTCATGTTCTAGGCACTTTCAGTTGTAAAAGTCAAAGTTGATTTGTATCCGTTCACCTGATGAAAACAGTCCAGGATGTGTTTCTGCTGCAGGAGGCTGAATTAAACAAACACGGGCCGCATTAAAATCACAAAACCTTCATCATAAACTCACACAGTCCTTAAACGACATCATGCATCAGCGCTTCTCAACCTTCATGACTCCATGCAAAAGTTTTTTTTTATTTATTTTGATCTATGGACTCTCTGGGTTTCTGTGCATTAAATTTCACGATTCCAGAAGTTTTAGGAGCTGAATGTCCTTCAGGGTTCCTCCTGTTTTAAACCAGTTTATGTGACTCGCGTGACGAGAAAAAATTACATTTCCCTTTCTGGTTAAAAAAAAAAAAAAAACAGTTGTTAAAGCAGGGAAATTAAATAAAAATAGCTTGATTTTTAGCTGTTTTAATGCTTTTTTTTTGGTCTTATTTTAAATAATGTTTTTGAGACCCCCCCCCCTACTGGACCTGGTTGAGAACCGCTGATCTAATCACAACACATCAACATGACACCTTAAGTCTGAAGTGTAATCTGTGTATCATCTAATTTTGTCAGAAAAACAATCCAGAAGGATTTTGAGGAGACGGACAGTGAACTGGGAATTACAATAATATGTGATTAATCATGGCTTAGAAATGTTCGCAATCTGAGGTGTTGCATATTTCTTTATTACAATAACACAGTCACCTGTGAGCACCTCAGAGAAACAAAGATCATATTACCATTGACAAAAATCTCTGCCATCACACACACACACACACACACACACAAAAACAGGTTAATTAGTGATTTTTCTTATCATAGTACAGCTTTGTATGTCAATCTCTAACTTCATTAATCTCTGTTTCCCATATACAAGTGACTGAACTCCACTACTGATGTGTTTCTTGACAACATCATCCTGTGAAAACACACAAACACACACACACACACACTTGTTTTTGTGAATTGTAGGGATTTTCCAGACATTTTATCCCCACAATGTACACACACTTGCACACACTCACTCACTCACACACTCGCACGCATGCATGAACACATGCACACACTCACACACACACACACACACACACACACACACACACTGTAAGCACTGCTGATTCCAGTGCGTGACGAGAGCCACAGGCGTGACGTGATTCCAGCATCATGTGTGTGCAGTACCTCCTCCTGTGTCTGTAACCTGATGTATCTGCGATTGTCCTGCGCTGTAGAGGTCAAAGTTCATCCCCGGGGTCCCTGAGGCTCCAGTGAGAGGAAGGAGCTTCTACAGAAGCGTAAACAGATCATTAATGGGACAGAAGCGTGTTTGATCCTGAGCGAGTCTCGGAGCTGACTCTCACGTCTGAAATGTGTGTGATTGAGTCTCTGATTGCAGTCGTGATCCTCTAGACTTTGGTGTCTGTGGAGGAATCAGTCAGAATCTGAAGGATCTCGCTGAATGTGGGCCGTTCTTTAGGGCTGGACGCCCAGCAGCGGCTCATCAGACTGCAGACGTGAGCAGGACAGTTCACTGGAGGAGACAAACGCAGAGTACCTGCCTGGAGACCTGAGACACAGAGAGACATGCATAAGACACATGAGAGACAGAGACACACATGAAACAAAGAGAGACACGCATAAGACACACATGAGACAGAGAGACAAAGAGAGACATGAGGCACACAAGACACACAGAGAGACACAGAGACACACATGAGACACACAGAGACACACGAGACACTATGATGATCTATGATGATCATCTTCAAACTCAGGGTTTCGGTAGTTATTAAAATCAAATTTAAGACCTGCACAAATAAATAAATCAGGTCAAATAAATCAAGTATTGTTTTATGTCATTAAACAGAATGTTTCTCACATTCAACTGCAAAACAGGGTAAAATACTCAATGTTTCATTCAATATTTACATGTGTATTGAAATTGGTTAATGTACTAATATATTAATACAAATTAATTAAACGACGATTGATAATGGATTTTGCTGATACAATGATATGCAATGATACTTGTTAAATCTCTAAATGTAAATGTGTTAAATAATGGTCTTAGTCTTCCTCTTCATCGAAATAAACATCAAGTACAAAGTATAAATACAGTTTATTGTGTGAACAAATTGCCAGTAATAGACAGAAATAAGATGATATGTATAATGGGGGGCTTTTAATTATAAACTTTATCAAACTGTTATTTTGAAATGTCTATGCTTTACTTACTTATCCTACAATATAAACACCATGAAGTAAACACTGTCAAAATTCACCAACAGTCAATCATAAGCAATTGTTTAAGCAATTTAATTCATTGCCTTTTAAAGATTAATCATCACATTTCACACTTCCTGTTCTTCCAGCCCAAAACTTGAGACCTCTTAAAATGATAAGACTTTTGTTCCATTTAAGATATTTAAAGTCATTCATACAAGGGCACATGAACTTAAAAAAATAATGGTGTGCATGAATAAATAAACACTGCAACATGCCATAAAAATACAAATTGTCCATTTAGATTTTATGGTGACTTCTTACATTTGAGAAAACAGAATTTAAGATTTTGAAGGACCCGCTTAACCCTGTAAATACAAACACTGAGTCCTTACTCAGCATGATATCAGTATGATCGACGTGCACTGACAGGACTGATGACGGACACAGACTCTCTCGATCACACAGCTGAGGTCATGTGACGTCACACGTCTGCTCACCTTCCAGCACCTGCTGGTCATTGAGCGCGGGGTACGGCAGCTCGCCCAGACTGAACACCTCCCACATCAGCACCCCGAACGCCCAGACGTCTGCCTTACTGCAGAACTCTCCCTCAAACACACTCTCAGACGACAGCCAGCGCAGCGGGATCCACACCTGCCTGTGCTCATAGTACTCACTGAACACACACACACACACACACACACACACACACACAGAGACACACAGAGAGAGAGAGAGAGAGAGAGAGACAGAGAGAGAGAGAGAAAGACACACACACACATAGAGAGACACACACACACACACACACACAGAGAGAGAGATAGAGAGAGAGACACACACACACACACACACACAGAGATAGAGAGAGAGACACACACCCACCCACACACACACACACACAGAGAGACACACAAACACACACACACACACACACAGAGAGAGAGAGAGACACACACACACACACACATCAGCATGTGTGACTGAGATTCATCAACACTAGATGGCGCTCTGCACGCAAGCAAGTAAATATTTATTATATAGCACTTTTCCAAACAAGTTAATGCATTTCAAAGTGCGAGAAGGAATCAAACACAAAAACAATAGAATACAACAAATGCAAAATAGAAATACGTATTTTAGTTCTACTGTAAGGTGCAGTTAGAAGAAGAAAATCTGAAGACCTGAGAGTCCTGAGTTCTTCTGGGTTCATATTCTATAAGCATTTTAGAAAGATAGTCTGGAGCAAGTCCTTAGAAACTTACAAAAGATTTCAGTCAGAAAATCAATATGAAAACTAACAGGTAACCAGTTTAATGACTTGAATTCAGGTGTAACAGGATCTCTTTTTGGCGTTTGTCAATACTCCAGCAGCAGTGTTTTGTATTAGTTGTAGTTGATTAATTGTATTCTTTGTTAGACCTGAAAGCAGGGCAATAGTCCAGCCTGCTAGTTATAAACACATGCATTCTGTATTCCTCAGAGAGAGATGGTCTTATCTGGGCAATGTTCTTCAGATGATAGAATGCAGTTTTGGTAATATTACATACATGAGCTTTATAGTTAAAATCTGAATCAAAGACAACTCCTAAATTTTTGGATTTAGTCCTAGTGTATGTGTCCCTGCAGCACAGAAGCAGTCATCAGTAGCACAGGTATATTTGTAGCAATAGACAACAATACATTGTATGAGTCACAATTATACATTTCTCTTTTATGACAAAAATCATTAGGATATTAAGTAAAGATCATGTTCCATGAAGATATTTTGTAAATTTCCTACCGTAAATATATCAAAACTTAATTTTTGATTAGTAATATGCATTGCTAAGAACTTCATTTGAACAACTTTGAAGATGATTTTCTCAATATTTAGATTTTTTTTTGCTCCCTCAGATTCCAGATTTTCAAATAGTTGTATCTCAGACAAATATAATAACCATACATCAATGGAGAGATGATTTATAAATTGATGTATAAATTGACCCTTATGACTGGTTTTGTGCTCCAGGGTCACATATTTAGCTTGGGGTCAATTTCTCTCTCTGCGCTTCTGATCCATCAGTCAAAACTTCAGTTTTATCTCGGTTGAGTTGAAGGAAATTTTTGTCCTTTATGTCTTGGATGCAAGCTTTAAAGATCCTCAAATGGACTGAAGGAGCTGGTACCTGTTATAGACGTCTTTACTCAGACTGAGCGCAGACACCTTCACGTGTCTCTGTCCGCTGATCAGACAGTTCCTGGCCGCCAGGTCCTTATGCACAAAACCCTTCTTTGATAAATGCTGCATCCCACGAGCCACCTGAGCACAGATGGAGACCTGCGGAGCACCGTGAACATCAACACAGTCACACGAGATATTAAATACACTCAGAGATGCAGAGATGCTTCAAATAATAAATCTTTAAATCTAACTTTAGTTCTAGTGCTGATGGGATGCGGCTTGAGTTTCTCATCGCTGCTTTTTGATATCCTGAGGAACTGTTTGAGATCTCCCTGAAAAACCAGAGAAAAGTACGACTTCACTATGAACACAGACACACTTTACTACATCATAAACACATATGAACATGCATTCAAACAGATAGAAAGTCATCATGCACATGTGCATCAGATGAAAGTCCAATACAAACATGAAAAACTGTACAAATCCTGAGGAGGGTCGACTGAACACAGTGTTACTTATAAAGACTATAAAGTAACATTTGTGATGTTTCAAGTTTAACCTTAAATGTTCTGGACATTTTGACTCAGAGACGATTTTCTTTTTCCTGAAACTGCTAGTTAATGTTAAAGCATTGGGCTAAAACTTACTGATTTTTTAACTTTTACAAAAACTGATTATAAATGCTTCATTATTCTATATTATTACCAAATCTCCTCAGCTTTTGACTGAAAAAAAAAAAGCATTATTTGTGGATAATTTTGTCAGTGTTCACTTAAAAACTCGGATCACTGAGGCTTATGATCAATCAGTTTCAAGAAGAAACACAAAACCTGTGGTGATTGAAACAAAACAATGTGACAAAAAGAATGAATCCAAGATTTGGTGAAAATATAGCATAATGAGAGATTTACGAGCAGTTTTTGAAGGCTGGTCATTTCTGATTGGAAACACCAGATTAGGAAAATGATTTTTTTACAGAAAGGGTGTGTATGCTGATTTAGATTATTCATACTGCTAATTGATTAAAAAAGAATTATCATGCATAAAATGTGTGTTCTGTGTGTACATGAGCCAAACAAATTCCAACATAAGAGTGACTGCTGCATGGAGTTAATAAATGTTTAGTACCAGGTCCACGTATTCCAGGATCATGTAATGAGGATGGGTTTCTCTGCAGACCCCCAGCAGACGTACGACGTGAGCGTGATTGAGTTTGCTGAACATCTCCAGCTCTCGTCTGAACTCGGCTCGGTGCGTCTCCTCTCGGCTCTCTAAACTCTTGACCAGCACCAGCGTCTCCGGCTCGGCCTCCTCTATCGCCCTCGCTTTAGCCAGAAACACCTCGCCGAACACGCCACGACCTGCACACACACACATGAGTTTGTTTCTTCATCAGGTTTGTAGAAATTGCATTAGTGTCTCAGCAATGGATGCTCTGCAGTGAATGGGTGCCGTCAGAATGAGAGTCCAAACAGCTGATAAAAACATCACAATAATCCACAAGTAATCCACAGCACTCCAGTCCATCAGTTAACATCTGGAGAGTTTTGGCTTGTAATCTGTGCAGATTTCTCTCCTGATTCACACCAGAACACTTTTTCACTGGAGGAAGTGTTATTATGGATTATAGACTCTATGTATTTGAGTTAAAAACGTCTTAATGCTGGATGTGTTTCAGCTTTTGTCTTCTCCAGATGTGAACTGATGGACTGGAGTGCTGTGGATTACTTGTGGATTATTGTGATGTTTTTATCAGCTGTTTGGACTCTCATTCTGACGGCACCCATTCACTGCAGAGCATCCATTGCTGAGACACTAATGCAATTTCTACAAACCTGATGAAGAAACAAACTCATCCTGATCTCAGATGAGCACATTTTCAGCAAATGTTCCCCTTTAATAAATGAATATGATGTGATTTCTTTAAGTAAATTCTAAATCTATAAGCACATATCACCATGATGTAAAATCTATTAGATGATAATTATTCTAAACGTGAACTGAAGTGTTTTGGTGATTCATTACCCAGTGTGGTGATGGTCTGCAGGTGCGCTCTGGGAAAGTGCAGCTTGTCACTGCAGCTCTGCTGTTTCTCTGAGTTTGCTGAAAGTCTCATGCTGGTTAAAGCCACTTCTTCATGGATCTCAGACATCCTGTGTCCGTTCAGCTGAACACCTACAGGAAACACAAACACACTCTTCGCAAACATTTCTAAATAACGTGTTAGAAGTGACAAGGTTGAACAAGGTTGAACAACCACTACATAAAAGAGACTGATGCTGAACATCTCGAACAGGCAGACAGCAGCTGATTGATTAGTCCGATATTAATCATGTGACTGTAGGGTACAACGGGGCTAAAGGCACCCTGAGGTAAAAGGAACCTTAGATATTATTTTCCTCTTAACCACTAGATGGCACAATAACATTCCGTAGCACTTTCCAAAACATCTGCTTTTCAAGATGCATGTGTATATTTGTCTGATCCTTGAATGCATATATTTTGAGACAAAGGTCTTCTTAAGATAATTAAAGCAACAGTTTTTAAATAACAAAAGAATATATAAAAGTATGGTTTTTGGGGTAAAAAGTGCCCCTGCGGTTGGGGCTAAACGTATAGTAATTAACATGATAATTAATAGATGGCTGACTTTTCCAGTTGTTGACAATATCATATATTATGTTGGGTGTCCATATTAGAGATAATCACAATGTTTAGAATGAAACCATATTTAAGAACATGATATTAATCATATCATATAATTAAATGTAATTTGTTGTTACTACTGTAAATCTATACTCAACTATTATGGGATCTCCTTCAATGCTTTCAGAATCTTTACTTTTTAAAATGATTTTGTTTCTGTATTTTAAAATATATTTTTATATGACCATATTTTAATCACAGTATATTTAATGAACAAAAATTAAATAATTTTTTTTTTTAAATAAGCAGAAAATAGTACAAACTTTGCTAAAGTGATTGTTTTGAACAAGTATTAACTTGGATATTATACAAAAAAAAAAAAACATTATTTTAGCTGAAGTATTTGTGTCAATAATGTGTGCCTTAAAATTAACAACTTGTATGATTTATTTTCACACAAAATCTGTTGCTCTATTAATGTTCAATACAAACGTATATTTTTTTTCTGCAATTATACATTTTAGGCACAGTGAATAGCACATTTTTTCTTAAGGTTTGCCTTTAGCCCCGTCGTACCCTACCGTTCAGACACTCCGTCTCGGGCTCTTCTCCAGCGCGGTTCTTCTGCAGCCGTTTGTTCTTGCGTCTCTGTTTGCAGTAGAACATCAGTCCCAGCACAGCGATGATGTACGCCACGGCCACTGCCACCGACAGAGCGATGGTCTGGAACATCTTAAACTGACTCTTATCCTCGTCTTCACTGCGTGGGTGCACAGGCTTCTCTGAGAACAGAGACAGAACACATCAGTCTGACACATCACAGTAAAACCATAGCGAAATCACCGCAGGCCATTCAGTAAACTGTTACACATTGTTATTCATCAAAATAAACAGTTCAGAACTAGAAGTTCAGTGTAACTGTAGCTTTTTACAGTTGCTAGGCAACAATGTAACACACTGATAACGATTGTGTCACTGGAGAGTGTATCAGAGTTTATAAGCACTTCAAAGGCATTTGATCCGAACAAAACATCAGTAACATCACACTGAACTTCATTTAAACCACCTTAACCTCTTAAATACTGACCTAAATCCTTCAGAAGGTTTCATTTTAAATATCCAAATAAGTAATAAAATCTTAAAGATGATCATCTAATAGTCTTGTTTTATGATAAACTGATTCAAATGAAGTGAGTTTATGATTAAAACAAGAACAAATATCTCTGATAGATATTTGAACTGAAAACAAAATAAAAACAAACCGAGGAAGATATTTATTTTTTGCAGTCTATGCAATATTTAATGGCAGATTTATGAGTGTAAGACTTTCTGCACTAATTTAAGACATCCTGAGGCCTTCATTTGTGGAAGGACGAATTAAGACTTTTAATACCTTTTAAAGACCCACAGAAACCCTGTGCATTGGATAAAGCACTATAAAAATAAAAGTGAAATATGAAATGAAATAAACAAGCTCTTTGATCTGTGTGTGCATGAACACACTGACTTTGCTAAACTAGAATCTGCTTTACTTTTTAGAAAAAAAATGGTTAAAATGTTCCTCACCCACAACATAGAGCTGCGCTGCTGTGTCTCTGATGTTGCAGGTGTTTCCTGCGATGCAGGTGTACACACCTGTGTCCTCAGTGGTCACGTTACTAATGACCAGAGAGCCGTTGGGCATCTTCTGAAACCTGAAGAAACGCAATCAACACACGTCATCATCTGCTGCATATGAAGGTTCATCACGGATGGGAGAGACAGACAGGTGCGGTGAGACAGACAGGTCTAGTGAGACAGATTCAGAGAGACTGACCGGAGCAGTGAGACAGACAGGTGAAGTGAGACAGATTCAGTGAGACAAACAGATGCAGTGGGACAGACAGGTGAAGTTAAAGACAGATGCAGTGAGACAGGTGCAGTGAGAAACATTCAGAGAAACAGACAGGTTCAGTGAGACAGATTCAGAGAGACAGACAGGTGCAGCGAGACAGACAGGTGCGGTGAGACAGACAGGTGCAGTGAGACAGATTCAGAGAGACAGACAGGTGCAGCGAGACAGACAGGTGCAGCGAGACAGACAGGTGCGGTGAGACAGATTCAGAGAGACTGACCGGAGCAGTGAGACACCAGCAGTGAGGTGCAGTGAGACAGACAGGTGAAGTGAGACAGGTGCAGTGAGAAACATTCAGAGAAACAGACAGGTTCAGTGAGACAGATTCAGTGAGACAAACAGATGCAGTGGGACAGACAGGTGAAGTTAAAGACAGATGCAGTGAGACAGGTGCAGTGAGAAACATTCAGAGAGACAGGTGCAGCGAGACACCAGCAGTGAGGTGGATTGAGACAGACAGGTGCAGTGAGACAGATTCAGAGAGACAGGTGCGGTGAGACAGATTCAGAGAGACTGACAGGTGCAGTGAGACAGGTGCAATGAGACACCAGCAGTGAGATGCAGTGAGACAGAGGCAGTGAGACAGATTCAGTGAGACAGACAGGTGCAGTAAGACAGATTCAGTGAGACAGACAGGTACAGTGAGACAGATTCAGTGAGACAGATTCAGTGAGACAGATTCAGTGAGACAGACAGGTGCAGTGAGACAGGTGCAATGAGACACCAGCAGTGAGATGCAGTGAGACAGGGGCAGTGAGACAGATTCAGTAAGACAGACAGGTACAGTGAGACAGATTCAGTGAGACAGATTCAGTGAGACAGACAGGGGCAGTGAGACAGATTCAGTGAGACAGACGGGGCAGTGAGACAGGTGCAGTGAGACAGATTCAGTGAGACAGATTCAGTGAGACAGACGGGCAGTGAGACAGGTGCAGTGAGACAGACAGGGGCAGTGAGACAGATTCAGTGAGACAGATTCAGTAAGACAGACAGGTACAGTGAGACAGATTCAGTGAGACAGACAGGGGCAGTGAGACAGATTCAGTGAGACAGACGGGGCAGTGAGACAGATTCAGTGAGACAGACAGGGGCAGTGAGACAGATTCAGTGAGACAGATTCAGTGAGACAGACTGGTTCAGTGAGACAGATTCAGTGAGATAGACAGGGGCAGTGAGACAGATTTAGTGAGACAGATGCAGTAAGACAGATTCAGTGAGACAGACAGGTGCAGTGAGAAACATTCAGAGAGACAGGTGCAGTGAGACACCAGCAGTGAGGTGGAGTGAGACAGATTCAGAGAGACAGATTCAGAGAGACAGACCTGCTGGAGCTGCTGCTGCTCAGTAGTTTGTCTTTGAGCATCCACTGGACGTACGGCTGCGGGTCACCTGACGCCTGACAGTGAAGCACGGCTGTGTGACCCTGATAGACTGTGGTCTGCTCCGGCTCCAGCTTAAACTCCACGTGAACTGACAAAAAACAACACACAGTGAATGAGTCTGAGTGTGTGGAGCAAGAACTCATCATCAGATCAGAACACAAACACACACCTCCTACAGTGAGATGGACATGAGCTCGTATCTCTCCCTGCGTGCTGCTGGACGCCACACACGTGTAGTTTCCTGCATCAGCGCGGGTCACTGTACTGAAGCGCAGAACTCCGTTCATCTGACTGGCGTGAGACGGGAGATCAGCGCCGTCTGTGGAGAGACACGCGTGAGAAACCAGCTCAAACACACCAGACATCACTGCACTGCAGGAACCCATGCGCTTTCAGTCAGAGCTGGGGATCACAGCTGCCAAAACAACAAAAATACATCGCAAAATATACTGTGCTAACCTTTCCAATAAGCTTTCAAAACTTTTTTCTTAAATGTTCACTAAACATTTAAAACATCCAGTATTTTAAATGCTTTAGAATGATTTTTTCTTGATTATGTGAACGATAAGGGAACATTACATTTTGCAAAATGTACGGGAATGTTACTTTTGAATTTTCTCTGAGAGTTCAGAAAAAGTAGTTACATTTAAAGAAACAAACAAACACATTAGATGAACATCCATTCTAACGGTTTGAGAACAGAGAACAAACAAATGTGACCAGTGCTGGCAAAATGAGTCACAATGAACACATTTTCAAAAATTAGTTATTTTTATATTCACATAAGACCTTCAAATTGATATACGAGTTGTTGGAATCAGACCAAAAATGACTGATCTACACCTGTTTGAAGTCGAGAGGCAGCAAAGTCCATTTTGGGAAAAATCAAGTTAAAGATTTCTGAAGGTTCCAAAGCAAAATCACTGAGCAACACTGCATCTTTTCCTCCAATTCTGTTCTCAACAATCATTACCATATTAAATAATCAGCTTCACCTCAGGCAGCTATTCCTTTTTAGATGCTTCTTTTTTAATAACATTGCTGCATCATAATCATAATCTAACAGTGTTCTAATCATGTGTTCATGTTTTCATAGACAGGTTTTCATGTCATATTTTTATCTTTAACATTCATTTTCATAACAGTCTTCAGATATTTTCATTGTCTTCATTACGACCATGCCCCCCCCCCCCCCCCCCCCCCGAGTACTCAAGTACTCGTTTTTGAAACCCATTGATGATCGAAACAAGTAATTGCCAAAAATGCCCATCCCTGATTTTGACACAAATTTTCAGAGACGGTAAGCTTCTTCAGCAGAGAGCTGTGTTTGTGTCGGACAGTCATTTTTCTTTTATGCCAAAAATCATTAGGATACTAAATAAAGATCATGTTCCATGAAGATATTATTCCATGATAAGATAGTAATATGCATTGCTAAGAACTTGATCTGGACAACTTTAAAGGTGATTTTCTGAGTATTTAGGTTTCTGTGCTCCCTCAGATGAGTGTTGAGTGTCAGACCTGCTCTGCTCCAGTGTATGATGGGCGTCTCTCGTCCTGTAGCCACACAGCTCACGCTGCTCTCTCTGTCCAGCTGCAGACACTGCGACGGCTGCGGGACGGGAGTGAACTTCAGCTTCTCTGAGAGACACACACATGAGCGACGGGTCAGCAGAGTCATGGTCTAACTGCACTTAAACCACCTGCACAACAAACACTGTTACTACAGATATAAATGTGTCATTACAACATCAGAGCAGATGCTTCTACTGTACTGCAGGCTGTCTGGAGACTGCTGTTTTAATGAGCTCTATCTCACGGTCTTTTAGCATTGAGACACTATGACACTATTTCAATTGTTTTTGTTCTTGTTTATTTTAATTTCTGGTAAGGTTTTAGTAATTTTGTTGTGTGTTTCACTCATATTTATTAGCTTTTTGCCTTTAGTTTTTGTGTTTTTATATAATTTGTATCCATTTTGTATTTCAGTTTTAGTTATTTTAGTGCAAGTTAAACTACGTGAAAATAACAAATGTTGCCTTGGTAAATAGCTGAAATAAAATAAGTTACATTTACATAAAAAAGTAACCTAGAATAATAAAATTATTATTTTTTAAAAGCATTTTATTTATTTATTTATTCATTTATATATATATATATATTTTTTTTAAGGTCTACATTGTATTTTATTTTTTGAAGTCTATCAGCGATGGGATGGGTTCTAAATTTGCACAGTTGCTCTTTGTTTTTTATTACTCTCACCCAGTATGTGAACCCGTGCGTGTGCGCTGAGCGCTCCGGCCTCCGTCTCACACACACAGCTGTACGTCTGGGCATCATTCACCTCTGCGCTGTTGATCCTCAGCGTCCCGTTAGAGAAGAGCTTATAACGAGAGCTCTGCAGACAGAGAGAGTGTGTGT
>JANHFF010000409.1:42500-87261 GCA_024542945.1 allo-octoploid hybrid of Carassius auratus x Cyprinus carpio
AATTCACTTTTCATAATTTTAATGCTGTATATATAGGCTTACATTTCTCAAATAGTGTAATAAATGTCTTAATTTTAGTTTAAATAGGTCTTAAATTAAGGAAAGACAAAGTGTATTCAGCCTGCTGAGGAGGATGTGATCAAAGCCTGGAGTGGAGCGAATGCACGTTCCTCTCTTCACTATAAGCGTTTTGTTATCACTCCGGTATGGATCCACTCCGGGTTTTGGTTTAGTTTTGAAGAAGTACATGTCAGGCTACGGCTGAGGTATAATTACATTTAAGATAGCATGGACACACTTATAATGCAGGAAGGCTCCGATGTTTCGGAGATTGATAAAAGTGTAAAAAATAAATGGAGATGGGCTTGGCTTAGCGAAATTGGGAAGAATGGCAAGCCTTTTAGTTCGTGGGCTAAAAAAATCAAACAACCAGGTACGTGTCTTTGCACAGTATGCCACAGGAAATTTCAATATGGCAATAATGGCAAAAAAGTGCTAGCTCGCCATCAATCAGAAGCTAGTCACAATGCTGCCGTTCGTGCTCTACAGTACACATGCTCCCTGCCTGGTGCGACAAGTACCACAACGGAGATTCATGCATCTATGGCCGACCGTGTGTGCGATGTAAAAGTGCGCATATGTTCTTTCATAGCGGAGCATGACCTGTCGTTCACAGTCTCACAACCGCTAGTTAATTTAATGCAATCAGTTGTCAAAGACAAGAGTGCACTTTCAAGATTGTCTATGTCTAATGCACATGCCTCCTACTTGTGCACACATGGCATTTCTGCTTATTGGAAATCCGAATTGTCATCTAAGCTGAAAACGAAGATGTTTTCTTTAAATGTAGATGAGGCAACAGATGGAAACATGGACAGGATTCTGAATGTTCTTGTTCGGTACTATGATGAAGATGTGGGAAAAGTGGCAACCCAGCATCTAGCCTCGAGGAAACTGAATATTGCAGATGCCTTAACAATCACAAACACATTGAAAGATATTCTCCAGTCATATAGCCTGAACTGGAATCAGGTTGTTGGTATACTGTTGGATAACTGCAGTGTGATGAGAGGGAAAAAGTCTGGAGTAGAGACACTAGTCAGAAGAGAAAATCCATCACTGCTGGATGTCAGCGGAGACACTGTCCATATGGTCTCGAATGCAGCCAAGGCCCTTTTAAATCCTTTCCAGGGATTTGTGGAACAATTTTGCTCTGATGTATACTATGACATTGAAAAATCACCCAAACAGAAAGAAGTTTTTCCTGAGTTTCAGTCCTTACTTCATTTGGAGAATAAGAGCCTAATACGTCCCATCAGCAGCAGGTTCCTGCAAATGTTGGATGTGTGCAACAGAATACGGGAGCTTATGGATCCATTGACTGTGCACTTCTACAGCGTCCTGTCTTCTCATGATCAACACAAACACAGGTACTTCTATTTTTGTATCATCTAATTTCTGTACTAGTAGGCCTTTTTTTGGATTTTTAATGAAACACACACACATTTTTTTGTTTGTTATTAATAATATTTAAAGATGCAGACATCTAGTGGATTTTTTTTACATAACAAATCTAAACCAAGGGGTGGAGATGGCTCAGTGATCAATCAGGTTATATAAAGTTATAGATATAGTGACTCAAAGGGTTAAATGTTAGAACAATGAAGCTCGGCTTCATTCCAGATGCAATCAAATTATTAAATAACCTTTATATAAAGAAAAGGAAGTGTCTTGACCTGTAAACACAAAAAGTATGTCATGACTGTTGAAGTATTGGCAATTAGAAATAGCATTGTTGATTTTTTCTTCTCCTTAATCCTTATGTGTATATGTTATTTTGTGATGCAGATGGCTCCTGAACCAGCTTCTTGATAAGCATGCAGTTACATCTGATGAGAAGGCCAGGATAATTTGTCTGCAACAGCAAATGGCAAAATCTGCAAGGATCGGAAGTGATGTCAACAAAAAACGAAAGACACGCATCTGTATGCTTTTTTCAGAGTTCGACAAGCTCACAACCATTATTGATTTGTATCGAGGTATGTTCACTTTTTATTCACTTTAAGTGTTAAGAAAAGTACAGAGATTTCTTATTTATTGAAATCCCTTTATTGTTATATTTATTATATGCTTATTTTTCTTGGAATCCTGGAATGGAATCTGAGTTAACCATAAATACAGTTTTTAGATCACTGTTAATCAGATCACTTTGGTTAATACTACTAATACTAATACTACTACTAATAAACTATTTATACAGCACTTTGTAAGTTATAGACTTATTAAACCAGAATTAAAACATTTCAGGACTGATGTAAATAAAACTAGACAATTAAATAATACAGATGAAAATAAACAACAACAAATCTAAAAAATAATATTAAAGGGTTGTAATATTCCAAGAAGAGTATGTTACATTACTATGAATGTGATTATTAATCAATGAATAAAATATTCAGACCCATTTCTAATCTGGTTCTATTGTGATTTTCAGGTGTACTTCCAACTTTTCAGGTGTTCCTGAAGAAGTTGCAACATGAAAAGCCCATGATTCATGTGCTGCATGCTGAAATGCTGCTACTGGTTAGGGAACTTCTCTCCAAATTTATGAAGCCTGAAACTATTCCTTTGAGTGCAAAGGGCTTGTTGAAGCTTAATGTTCACCAGAGAGACCTGCAGTACACTGACAAAAGGTTGTCTGTGGGGAGATTCAGCTTCTTTGCCTTAAACAAGGCTAGAGTAGAAAAGAAGCCCTGGGTGCAGAAGGTCTACAGCTCTCTCAGAGAAGGCTACATAAAGGCAGCAACATTCCTCCTGAAAAACCTGCCCCTCAACAACAACATCATCACCTCTTTATCTGCGCTGACACCATCATTGATTCTCCATGAATCAGTCCAAGGTGCATTCAACACCTTGGCCAAGGCCTTGCCAAATGCTGTGAAGTCAGAGGAGTTGGGTCAACTGGATGAAGAGGTTCGAGCCTACCAGATTAATACAGATCTAGGGACACAGGCCAAATGCTTTGAGGAGAACAATGCACGAATCGATGTTGACTGGTGGAGTAAGATTTTCGCCATGAAGATGCCAGAAGGAGGAATGAGGTTCCCCATCTTAGGGAAGTTGGTAAAGGCTCTTCTGTCATTGTTCACTGGCCCTCTTGTCGAAGGATCATTTAACATGATGGATGATATAATTGAGAAAGACAGGGTTAGGCTGAACATTGAGACTTATGAAGGCTTAGCCATTCTCAAGTCCCACATGAAGGTAATGGGCAAAACTGCATCTAAAATGCAAATTACCCCTGCATTAAGGAGATTTTGCCTGTCTTCTTATGAGACATACCAAAATCATCTGAAGAAAAAGAAGGTGAACCTTGACAAGCAAAAGGAAAGGAAACTGAGGGAAGCTGTGAAGGTCCTCTCAGCAGTTAGGGTTAGAAAAGTAAAGAAAGGTTCCACCTCTTCTGTTTGTGCTAAAGCCCCCACCTCTTCCACCCTTGGAGTTAAACGAAAAGCTGCTGCTACAGCCTCCACCCCTGCAGTTAAAGGCACTGCTGCTGCTACAGCCTCCACCTCTTCCGCCCTTGGAGTTAAACAAAAAGCTGCTGCTACAGCCTCCACCCCTGCAGTTAAAGGCGCTGCTGCTACAGTCTCCACCTCCTCCACTGCTGGAGTTAAAGGTAAAGCTGTTGCTACAGCCTCTTTCTCCTCCACCCCTGCAGTTAAAGGCAAAACTGCTGCTACAGTCTCCACCTCCTCCACTGTTGGAGTTAAAGGTAAAGCTGTTGCTACAGCCTCTTTCTCCTCCACCCCTGGAGTTAAAGGCAAAACTGCTGCTACAGCCTCCACCCCCTCCACCTCTCCTGGAGCCACTCCTGCACATGTAGCTAGTCAAACACTAAAACGGGTGTCAGGTGTAGCCAAGCTTCAGGAATATGGTTTCACAGCCAAAAAGCAGAAAAAGTGAAAAGCACTCTAGAGACATTTGCACAAGAAAAGCACTTTTTGGAATTTAATGGTGGTGCAGTTACTTTTTTTCCTGTTAATTATTAATAGTTTCACAAAACATTGTTTGGTGTTATAAGAAACATAAAACATGCACTGAAAATGCACTTTTTGAAAAAGCACTTTTTGGAATTTAATGGTGATGCTATTACTTTTTTTTTTTTTCCTGTTCATTATTAAGAGTTTCACAAAACATTGTTTGGTGTTATAAGATAAATAAAAACATGCACTGAAAAGATGTGTGGTAGATGGTTGATTATTTGTCAAGGTATATTTTTTTTCAAAGATTACAAATAGCTTTTAAAATATGCAAACTGGCAATATTAAAGCGGTTTAATCTCCCCTTAAAACGCTATTGGTCTCGACTATTTAAATAAAGTGTTTGTTAAAGGAATATGGCTTGGCCTGAAAAATGTTCAGTCAGAAGATTTTTTTTCACTTTAATCCCTGAAAGTGTGCACTTCGCTTTGAGACATGCAGCGAAAACAGACTTGATGAAGGAATGAAGCATATTGTGCTTTCAGTTTTAGTTTGTTTGACAGATACTGTGCCAAAGCATAATAGCCCAAAACAAATATATTTGAAAAACTACATTTTTGCCCAGAAGACCTATTGTTTCATATCATCATTTGACCATGATAATATAAAGACTATTTTCACAATATCACAATATTGATAATATCGTTACATCCCTATTTAACAGATTCGCACAGTTTCTAATCATTTTTATTTTTAGTTTAGGTATTTTTTAAATCTATTTTCTGTTTTCACTTTAATTTCACTTAGTGTAAGTTTTAGTCATTTTAGGTGCTCTTACCCTCTCAACACTTAATGTAAAAACTGACCAGTAAAGAGCTGGAGCCTGTTTGTGAGCGTCTGCATGTGGTGTTAACACAGGAAACATTCAGAGATATGAAGCTCTCACTGTGATTTGTTGATGACGGGTTCTGCATCATGGAACCACTCGATCAGCGGCGGCGGCTTGGCTCTGAACTGACAGTGAAACACGGCCTCCTCGTTACGCAGAACCACCTGATCCACCGGAGCCACCAGCACACGGGGAACCGACTTATCTGAACACACAGAGAGACAGAAGAGTCACGCATCAGACAGACATGCTGTAGATCAGACAGATCCTACGCTCTAGATCAGACAGACATGCTCTAGATCAGACAGACACGCTCTAGGATCAGACAGACACGCTCTAGGATCAGACAGACACGCTCTGGGATCAGACAGACACGCTCTGGGATCAGACAGACACGCTCTGGGATCAGACAGATACGCTCTAGGATCAGACAGACACGCTCTAGAATCAGACAGACACGCTCTAGATCAGACAGACACGCTCCGTGATCAGACAGACACGCTCCGGGAACAGACAGACATGCTGTAGATCAGACAGATCCTACGCTCTAGGATCAGACAGACATGCTCTAGATCAGACAGACACGCTCCGGGATCAGACAGACACGCTGTAGATCAGACAGATCCTACGCTCTAGATCAGACAGACCCTACGCTCTAGATCAGACAGACCCTACGCTCTAGATCAGACAGACACGCTCTAGGATCAGACAGACACAATCTAGATCAGACAGACACACTCTAGATCAGACAGACCCTACGCTCTAGATCAGACAGACACACTCTAGATCAGACAGACACACTCTGGGATCAGACAGACACGCTCTGGGATCAGACAGACACGCTCTGGGATCAGACAGACACGCTCTGGGATCAGACAGATACGCTCTAGGATCAGACAGACACGCTCTAGGATCAGACAGACAGACACGCTCCGGGATCAGACAGACATGCTGTAGATCAGACAGATCCTACGCTCTAGATCAGACAGACACGCTCTAGGATCAGACAGACACGCTCTAGATCAGACAGACACGCTCTAGATCAGACAGACACGCTCCGGGATCAGACAGACATGCTGTAGATCAGACAGATCCTACGCTCTAGGATCAGACAGACACGCTCTAGGATCAGACAGACACGCTCCGGGACCAGACAGACATGCTGTAGATCAGACAGATCCTACGCTCTGGGATCAGACAGCCATGCTCTAGATCAGACAGACACGCTCTAGGATCAGACAGACACACTCTAGATCAGACAGACACGCTCTGGGATCAGACAGACACGCTCTGGGATCAGACAGACACGCTCTGGGATCAGACAGACACGCTCTGGGATCAGACAGACACGCTCTGGGATCAGACAGACACGCTCTGGGATCAGACAGACACGCTCTGGGATCAGACAGACACGCTCTGGGATCAGACAGACACGCTCTAGATCAGACAGACACGCTATAGAATCAGACAGACACGCTCTAGGATCAGACAGACACGCTCCGGGATCAGACAGACACGCTCCGGGATCAGACAGATACGTTCCGGGATCAGACAGATACGCTCCGGGATCAGACAGATACTCTCCGGGATCAGACAGACACGCTCTGGGATCAGACAGACACGCTCTAGATCAGACAGACATGCTATAGGATCAGACAGACATGCTCTAGATCAGACAGGCACGCTCTAGGATCAGACAGACATGCTATAGGATCAGACAGACATGCTCTAGATCAGACAGGCACGCTCTAGATCAGACAGACATGCTCTAGATCAGACAGACATGCTCTAGATCAGACAGACATGCTCTAGATCAGACAGGCACGCTCTAGGATCAGACAGACACGCTTTAGAATCAGACAGACACGCTCTAGAATCAGACACACACGCTCTGGGATCAGACACACCTCTCGCACTCTAGGATCTGACAGACATGCTCTAGAATCAGACACACACGCTCTGGGATCAGACACACCTCTCGCACTCTAGGATCCGACAGACACGCTCTAGATCAGACAGACACGCTCTAGATCAGACACACCTCTCGCACTCTAGGATCCGACAGACACGCTCTAGATCAGACAGACACGCTCTAGATCAGACACAGCTCTAGATCAGACAGACAGGATCAAACAGACACGCTCTGGGATCAGACAGACACGCTCTAGGATCAGACAGACACGCTCTAGGATCAGACAGACAGACATGCTCTAGATCAGAAAGACATGCTCTAGGATCAGACACACACGCTCTGGGATCAGACACACATGCTCTAGAATCAGACAGACATGCTGTAGATCAGACAGATACGCTCTAGGAACAGACAGACACGCTCTGGGATCAGACAGACAGGATCAGACAGACACGCTCTGGGATCAGACAGACACGCTCTGGGATCAGACAGACACGCTCTGGGATCAGACAGACACGCTCTAGATCAGACAGACACGCTCTGGGATCAGACAGACACACTCTGGAATCAGACAGACACACTCTGGAATCAGACAGACACGCTCTAGATCAGACAGACACGCTCTGGGATCAGACAGACACGCTCTGGGATCAGACAGACACGCTCTGGGATCAGACAGACACGCTCTGGGATCAGACAGACACGCTCTGGGATCAGACAGACACGCTCTGGGATCAGACAGACACGCTCTAGGGTCAGACAGACACGCTCTGGGATCAGACAGACACGTTCTGGGATCAGACAGACACGCTCTGGGATCAGACAGACACGCTCTGGGATCAGACAGACACGCTCTGGGATCAGACAGACACGCTCTGGGATCAGACAGACACGCTCTGGGATCAGACAGACACGCTCTGGGATCAGACAGACACGCTCTAGATCAGACAGACACGCTCTGGGATCAGACAGACACGCTCTGGGATCAGACAGACACGCTCTGGGATCAGACAGACACGCTCTGGGATCAGACAGACACGCTCTGGGATCAGACAGACACGCTCTGGGATCAGACAGACACACTCTAGGATCAGACAGACACGCTCTAGGATCAGACAGACACGCTCTAGATCAGACAGACACGCTCTAGATCAGACAGACACACTCTGGGATCAGACAGACACGCTCTGGGATCAGACAGACACGCTCTGGGATCAGACAGACACGCTCTAGGATCAGACAGACACACTCTGGGATCAGACAGACACGCTCTGGGATCAGACAGACACGCTCTGGGATCAGACAGACACGCTCTAGGGTCAGACAAACATGCTCTAGGATCAGACAGACACACTGTAGATCAGATAGACATGCTCTAGGATGAGAGAGACATGTTCAGGTCTGTCTGTGTTTGTAAATTCTCACTCTCACTGCCACCCACTATTCTTCTACTAAAGCTCTTTATCCTCGCTCTCTCCTTTCATTTGTAATTTTCATGCTCCAGCTGATCTCTTTATTCTTCAGCAGAGCTATTATTCTGTCTGCAGGTGTGTGCATGAGTAGCGCAGGTGTCTTATGGGAATGCTGGCCGAGGTGTTGGGTTACATTTTATACATTTCTGCTTAGTTGCACACGAGGTGACAAACATTGCAGATCACACACAATAAAACCTGAGTGCGCATGTAAGGACATCACTGACACGCTCAAGCAGTCTACATAAACGGCACATCTTCTAACACGTCAAACTAAACTAAACTATAATCTATAAATCTTTTCTAGAAGAACCTGAGCTTGTGTCTATTCAAACCTTACAATCTTACCAAAAATACTGAGGGTGATGTTGTTGTTACTGCACACTTTTCCAGCAGCATTTTGAGCACAGCAGGAGTATTTCCCAGAATCCCCTGTGCTGAGGTTGGTCAGGGTCATGATCCGGTCCTTTCTGTCCAGCTGAACTCCATCTTTGAACCATTTAGTGCTCGGCCTGCACAGGTCAGAAACATCTTTTCATACAGAATCAGTGACAGTCAGTAGACTATGATCAGAAACACATCTGTAACCTACGGAAGACCGTTTCTGTCACAGAATTCAAAAATACTTTTTATCTCACAATTTTGCAAGACATAAACTCAGAATTGTGAGGAAAAAATATTTTGTTCCTTTGGCTAGAAGACTGTTAAACTCTAATTCAGTGGACAAAACTGTGTGATTGTTATTACTGATGTTGGTTCTTTGTTATGCAGTTTTACCTGTATTGCCAAAATCAAATTTCCCTCATGAGGAACAAATAAAGTAAAGATTGAAGTCGCAATTACCTTTTTACATTTTTTTTCTATTTCTTTTGTGGTGAAACAGGGCTTCCATTTCGACCTACATCATTCACTGTTCATATATTGGAGGAGTTCTGTGTGAGGATCAGACTCATATTTCACTGTCCAATCAGATGCTGGACTCACCGTGGATGTCCATCAATGTGACACTGCAGCACGATTCGCTCAGCCTCCTCTAGCTCCGCCTCTGAGGCGGGTTCGTTCATTGTAATTGGCCCCCTCTCCAGCCCTGAGGACACACAACAACATCCACAAACCATGACTAGAATAAAAAATAAAAACTCTCTATATCCAAAATTTCTCTATTTTCTTCAACAACAAAAAAGTTTTTAAAAAGAAAAAAATCCAGAAATAAATCTATCACAATAATAATCACAATAATAATGTTGAGCAAAATACCTGTGATTATCAGTTTAACCATTATGTAGCATGACTAAAACATGACTTTAAAATGTTTTCCCTGATTAAAACTAGACTAAAGCTCCAAGACTTTGTCAACTTAAACCTGATTTCACAAAAACAGGACAGGTTGACTAAGTATGACACAAACTAAAAGAGTATAAAGGCACTAAATAAAAAAAAACAGCTGACAAAATTACACAACCATCCAAATAAATCTAAATGTAAGTGAATGTTATGATTGGTTTGTGTTCACTTGAGATCTGTCCAGATGTTTTCTGACAGCTGTTAGGGTCAGATCCAGTGATCAACATGTTTTCTTGGTCTCTCTGTTCGTGTGTTTGATTATTTTGCTCAGCTAATGCTCTTAAATGTGGTGGATAATTTAAAAGTCATGTGTCTGAAACAGATGAATATAGTGCCACATGATGATAGCATGAGCAAGAGAGAGAGAGAGAGAGAGAGAGAGAGAGAGACAGACATGAGAATCACTCAACACACCCATCACAGCAATGACAGAGAGATGATATGAAACATGACATCTGAAGAGCCCCCAGATTACAAAAAGAACACTTCCATAATTTAGTGAAAGTGCTCTATTTTCGCACACTAATTTTGTACTTAATATACAAAAAATGATTCTTTAGTACTTCTAAAGACAAACTAAATGTACTTAACGGTGCTATTTTGGGACACTGTGAATATAAACTAAAATGCAGTTTTAACACACTATCTCTGTATTTAAATTGTATTTAGTCAGCACTTGTAGTACACTTGAACCCATCTTTCATACACTAGTACACTCAAGTGTACTACAAGTACTGACTAAATACATTTTTTAAATACAAAGAGACTATGTTAAAAGTGCATTTTGGTTCATATTCACAGTGTCCCAAAATAGCACAGTTGAGTACACTTAGATGATCTTACGTTCATCTTTAGAAGTACCAAAGAATCATTTTTTGTATATTAAGTACAAAATTAGTGCGCGAATATAGAGCACAGTACAGTACATTATGGAAGTGCGCTTGTTAACCTGGGCCGTGACGCCTTGTTTCCAGAGACACACACGATCTCAGCTCACACTTGATGTTGATGGAGGCGTTGGCGGAGGTCAGGGTCTCTCCGGTGGAGCTGCTGGATGCCACACACTGGAAGCTGCCGGTGTCTGCATGACGGTCCACCGCCGTGAACTTCAGGTTACTGCCCTCCTGGAAGCGGCGGTTCGAGTCCTGCACGCGACGGCCGTCCTGCGTCCACCAGAACCGCATGTCCTCCGGGCCGCTGAGCTCACAGCGCAGGATAGCACTGCGGCCGTGTAACGCATCCTGAGACTGGGGCTCCTCGGAGAAATGAAGCGAAGACGCCTGGATGATGGAGACTGAGAGACACACAGAGAGCCAGTCAAACTACTGAACAAAACACTTTAGACTGACATTAGATGAATAAATGTCACCAGACAAATCAAACCCAACAGACCCTGTCTGCATTCATTAATGAGTGTCAGCTCTGCCAATACAAACACACACACGCACAAAACCTTCATCATCATCATCATCATCATCGTCAGCAGGAGCTCTGAGCTCATCTATAGACCTCATCACATCATGCATGCTGGGATACAGTGAGTTTGATTATATGCTTTATCTTATATCTGCATGTATTCATTTTGCACTTTTACCACAGCAACTTACAAATAAAGAAAAATCACAATCAATTTGACAGACACAATAACGGGATTCGTAAAAACTAGACTGTGAACAAGCTAGAGCAGAGGAGAAATGCATTCATCAATTTACTGATTTATTTTAATAAACTACAGTTACACACTGCATAACGTGTTTTCCAGTATATATATATATATATATAAACATTCATAAATCAAGACACATTTATAGAAGAGCAAAATGACTTCAGATTCGAAGATAAGAAATTCAAGTGAGTTTGTGCTTAAAACAAGAATGAAAATCTGTCAGTGAGGAATGAAAACTTGATTTCTTTTTGATTAATTTTTCTGACCCATGGGCAGATATTTCTTCTTATTTCAACTTCTCAAAAAACAAGATATCTTTGTCAATTAAATGTATCTTGATTTAGGAATCCTTTATTTATTTGTTCTGGACAATATGAACATTGAGCAGGGTTATTATAGTTACCTAAAACAAAAACTTTAATAAAATAAATGTTAAATGAAATAAAATCAAACATAAAAAATAAACTTATTTTATTTCATCAAGTTTCCAAGGCAACATTTCTCATTTTTATTTAGTTGAACTTGATACACTCAAATGACAAACTAAAATTTAATGAAAATTAAATACTATATAAACATATTTAAAAAACAAAAAAACTAATTTGAAAAAGACAAAAACACAACAAATTTACTAAAATTAACATGAAAGCAGAACATATAAAAATAAAATCTATTTTAAAATATTGACAGAAAACTATAACAGTCAATGATGCCAAATTAACACTGATATTAAAATAAGAACATCACTATTTGTGCCTTAACTAACCCAAAAACAAGCACTTAATTAACACACTTGTTATTGGGTTAGTTGAGTGCTTGTTTCCGGGTTAGTTTAGTTAACGCTTGTTTCCGGGTTAGTTGAGCATTTGTTTCTGGGTTAGTTAAGCAAGTGCTTGTTTCCGGGTTAGTTAAGTGAATGCTTGTTTCCGGGTTAGTTAAGTGAATGCTTGTTTCCGGGTTAGTTAAGTGAACACTTGTTTCCGGGTTAGTTAAGTGAACGCTTGTTTCCGGGTTAGCTGAATGCTTGTTTCCGGGGTTAGTTAAGTGAACGCTTGTTTCCGGGTTAGCTGAATGCTTGTTTCCGGGGTTAGTTAAGTGAACGCTTGTTTCCGGGTTAGCTGAATGCTTGTTTCCGGGTTAGTTAAGTGAACGCTTGTTTCCGGGTTAGCTGAATGCTTGTTTCCGGGTTAGTTAAGTGAACGCTTGTTTCCGGGTTAGCTGAATACTTGTTTCCGGGTTAGTTAAGCGAGCGCTTGTTGCCAGGTTAGCTGAATACTTGTTTCTGGGTTAGTTAAGCAAGTGCTTGTTTCCAGGTTAGTTAAGTGAGCGCTTGTTGCCAGGTTAGCTGAATACTTGTTTCTGGGTTAGTTAAGCAAGTGCTTGTTTCCGGGTTAGTTAAGTGAGCGCTTGTTTCCGGGTTAGCTGAATGCTTGTTTCCGGGTTAGTTAAGTGAACGCTTGTTTCCGGGTTAGCTGAATGCTTGTTTCCGGGTTAGTTAAGTGAACGCTTGTTTCCGGGTTAGCTGAATACTTGTTTCCGGGTTAGTTAAGCGAGCGCTTGTTGCCAGGTTAGCTGAATACTTGTTTGTGGGTTAGTTAAGCAAGTGCTTGTTTCCGGGTTAGTTAAGCGAGCGCTTGTTGCCAGGTTAGCTGAATACTTGTTTCTGGGTTAGTTAAGCAAGTGCTTGTTTCCGGGTTAGTTAAGTGAGCGCTTGTTTCCGGGTTAGCTGAATGCTTGTTTCCGGGTTAGTTAAGTGAACGCTTGTTTCCGGGTTAGCTGAATACTTGTTTCCGGGTTAGTTAAGTGAATGCTTGTTTCCGGGTTAGCTGAATACTTGTTTCCGGGTTAGTTAAGTGAATGCTTGTTTCCGGGTTAGTTAAGTGAACGCTTGTTTCCGGGTTAGCTGAATACTTGTTTGCGGGTTAGTTAAGTGAACGCTTGTTTCCGGGTTAGCTGAATACTTGTTTCCGGGTTAGTTAAGTGAATGCTTGTTTCCGGGTTAGTTAAGTGAACGCTTGTTTCCGGGTTAGCTGAATACTTGTTTCCGGGTTAGTTAAGCGAGCGCTTGTTGCCAGGTTAGCTGAATGCTTGTTTCCGGGTTACTTGAGCACTTGTTTCCGGGTAAGCTGAATACTTGTTTCCGGGTTAGTTAAGTGAACGCTTGTTTCCGGGTTAGTTAAGCGAGCGCTTGTTGCCAGGTTAGCTGAATGCTTGTTTCCGGGTTAGTTAAGTGAACGCTTGTTTCCGGGTTAGCTGAATACTTGTTTCCGGGTTAGTTAAGTGAACGCTTGTTTCCGGGTTAGCTGAATGCTTGTTTCCGGGTTAGTTAAGTGAACGCTTGTTTCCGGGTTAGCTGAATACTTGTTTCCGGGTTAGTTAAGCGAGCGCTTGTTGCCAGGTTAGCTGAATGCTTGTTTCCGGGTTACTTGAGCACTTGTTTCCGGGTTAGCTGAATACTTGTTTCCGGGTTAGTTAAGTGAACGCTTGTTTCCGGGTTAGCTGAATACTTGTTTCCGGGTTAGTTAAGTGAACGCTTGTTTCCGGGTTAGCTGAATACTTGTTTCCGGGTTAGTTATGTGAGCGCTTGTTTCCGGGTTAGCTGAATACTTGTTTCCGGGTTAGTTAAGTGAACGCTTGTTTCCGGGTTAGCTGAATACTTGTTTCCGGGTTAGTTAAGTGAACGCTTGTTTCCGGGTTAGCTGAATGCTTGTTTCCGGGGTTAGTTAAGTGAACGCTTGTTTCCGGGTTAGCTGAATGCTTGTTTCCGGGTTAGTTAAGTGAACGCTTGTTTCCGGGTTAGCTGAATGCTTGTTTCCGGGTTAGTTAAGTGAACGCTTGTTTCCGGGTTAGCTGAATACTTGTTTCCGGGTTAGTTAAGCGAGCGCTTGTTGCCAGGTTAGCTGAATGCTTGTTTCCGGGTTACTTGAGCACTTGTTTCCGGGTTAGCTGAATACTTGTTTCCGGGTTAGTTAAGTGAACGCTTGTTTCCGGGTTAGCTGAATACTTGTTTCCGGGTTAGTTAAGTGAACGCTTGTTTCCGGGTTAGCTGAATACTTGTTTCCGGGTTAGTTAAGTGAACGCTTGTTTCCGGGTTAGCTGAATACTTGTTTCCGGGTTAGTTAAGTGAACGCTTGTTTTCCGGGTTAGCTGAATACTTGTTTCCGGGTTAGTTAAGTGAACGCTTGTTTCCGGGTTAGTTAAGTGAACGCTTGTTTCCGGGTTAGTTAAGCAAGCGCTTGTTGCCAGGTTAGCTGAATGCTTGTTTCCGGGTTAGTTAAGTGAACGCTTGTTTCCGGGTTAGCTGAATACTTGTTTCCAGGTTAGTTGAGCACCTGTTTCCGGGTTAGTTATGTGAGCGCTTGTTTCCAGGTTAGCTGAATACTTGTTTCCGGGTTAGTTAAGTGAACGCTTGTTTTCCGGGTTAGCTGAATACTTGTTTCCGGGTTAGTTAAGTGAACGCTTGTTTCCGGGTTAGTTAAGCGAGCGCTTGTTGCCAGGTTAGCTGAATGCTTGTTTCCGGGTTACTTGAGCACTTGTTTCCGGGTTAGCTGAATACTTGTTTCCGGGTTAGTTAAGTGAACGCTTGTTTCCGGGTTAGCTGAATACTTGTTTCCGGGTTAGTTAAGTGAACGCTTGTTTCCGGGTTAGCTGAATACTTGTTTCCGGGTTAGTTAAGTGAACGCTTGTTTCCGGGTTAGCTGAATACTTGTTTCCGGGTTAGTTAAGTGAACGCTTGTTTTCCGGGTTAGCTGAATACTTGTTTCCGGGTTAGTTAAGTGAACGCTTGTTTCCGGGTTAGTTAAGTGAACGCTTGTTTCCGGGTTAGTTAAGCAAGCGCTTGTTGCCAGGTTAGCTGAATGCTTGTTTCCGGGTTAGTTAAGTGAACGCTTGTTTCCGGGTTAGCTGAATACTTGTTTCCAGGTTAGTTGAGCACCTGTTTCCGGGTTAGTTATGTGAGCGCTTGTTTCCAGGTTAGCTGAATACTTGTTTCCGGGTTAGTTAAGTGAACGCTTGTTTCCGGGTTAGTTAAGCAAGCGCTTGTTGCCAGGTTAGCTGAATGCTTGTTTCCGGGTTAGTTAAGTGAACGCTTGTTTCCGGGTTAGCTGAATACTTGTTTCCAGGTTAGTTGAGCACCTGTTTCCGGGTTAGTTATGTGAGCGCTTGTTTCCAGGTTAGCTGAATACTTGTTTCCAGGTTAGTTGAGCGCCTGTTTCCGGGTTAGTTATGTGAGCGCTTGTTTCCAGGTTAGCTGAATACTTGTTTCCAGGTTAGTTGAGCGCCTGTTTCCGGGTTAGTTATGTGAGCGCTTGTTTCCAGGTTAGCTGAATACTTGTTTCCAGGTTAGTTGAGCGCCTGTTTCCGGGTTAGTTAAGTGAACGCTTGTTTCCAGGTTAGCTGAATACTTGTTTCCAGGTTAGTTGAGCGCCTGTTTCCGGGTTAGTTAAGTGAACGCTTGTTTCCAGGTTAGCTGAATACTTGTTTCCAGGTTAGTTGAACGCCTGTTTCCGGGTTAGTTATGTGAGCGCTTGTTTCCGGGTTAGTTATGTGAACGCTTGTTTCCGGGTTAGTTGAGCGACCGCTTGTTTTTTGGGTTAGTCGAGTGCTTGTATCCGTTTCAGTTGAGTTCTTGGGTCTTCAGGTGCTTGAACTGACAAGCGTGTTAAATCACGTGTATAACAGAGCATGTTACATGTATTGAATGTCAAAGACGTTTTATTTGTTATATTTTTCTTTGTAATCCCATGATGCTCTTAAAGTGGACCAGTAAACGCTTCCATGCATTATTCAGGCATGTGAAAGAAAAGCTTCAGGCAGAATCATGTAGAAGAGCTTCAGTCTGAAGTTCACACTGAAACTGATACAGAAGCTCATCTTCCACATTTATGTTTGCTTTTTTAATTACACTTTTACAGAACTTGACAAAGTGTTGGGGAAACTTTATCTGTACAACCTGTAAAACACCATGAAATGCCATCAGAAATGATCACGACAGCAGAAGATGCTTCACTGGAAGCACTGGAGGAAACACAGCTGCTTTACTGAAGACATGTGAAGACAGACAGAAGGTTCACGAGAAACAAACGAGACCAGAATACATATTAACAAACTGCAGAGAAAACAACCAGCAATAATAGCACTGTTAAACGAATAGAGTCAGAGCGTCATGAGGATCAGTAAACGATGACAGAACGATATTTTTGGCAGAACGGTCATTGACTTGACATCAACTGGAGTAGGAGCAGTGATGATTTGTCTTGAATGAGGGCCAATTCATCTGAACTCGGGACAAACATCAGCTCCAGTCCTGGGAAGGTCAAAGACATGGCAACCCGTCTATGGTTCTTCTGCTGTTATGAAAGACAAACTCACTGACTGATCAATTATAGTCACAAAAGGATTCTGGGACTCGTGACGGATCGATCAATGACCGTTACTGCTGCTCTGCCAATGAGACGCGATCAGAGTTACATCAGGAATTATTCATTAACATCTGGATTAACACTACATAGAACACTTTCATATTTAATAATACAATTTACACAAATAAAAAAACCCAACAATTTTACAATAAAAAAAAATGTAGAAAATTACTTTTCCATAAATGCGAATTACTGCTACGATATAGTGTTTCTCAAATGTGAGTTGATGAGAGAAAACAATTAAAATAAAAATTATATTTATATATATATATATATATATATATATATATATATATATATATATATATATATATAGAATAAATAATTTTAAAATAAAACACTTACAAAGAGATGAAATATTTTGTCTTTTAGCATATCATGTGACCATTAACTGACTTCAGACCAGGGTTATTATAGTTAACCAAAGCAATCATTAAAAATTAATTTAAATAAAAAAAAGACAGTTATAAAAAAATATCAAAACTAATACAAATGACAAAAACCCAGAACACAATAATGAAAACTTTAACTAAAATTAACATGAAATTAGAAAATATAAAAACAAAATCTAATTACAATTTTAACAAAAACATAAAAGTACAACAGTGACAATAAAATAACACTGCATCAGAGAATGGGAGCATGTGAATGTGTTGAGAAATGATTGAAATATTAACTTATAATTTTAGGTGGGTTCTCAACCAAACCTGAGAATAATGTGATGTAAGTTTGGCTTATATCACAGAGCCTCGGGGAACGAAAGTCAGGTTGAAACAGGCTCGTCTTCATTAAACTCCTAAACGAGCGCCGAGTTCTGTCATGAGGGACGTGTTTTCACTCATTTACATCCATCTGTCCCTCTCCACAAATGAAGAGTCTATTGTCAGCCGTGTGGGATCCGTGACCAGCTGTATTTACAACAGCGCGGTAAAAATGTGGTGAAATGCCAAGACGCCTCTAAAAGCTTTTTAATTAACCATTAAAAGCATTACAGTAAATGTGTGGCCACCCAGAATCTGCTTCACAGCCTCATTACCCATGACACAACTGGGGCCCGGGGCCCTTCAGAGACAATGCATAAAGACGCCATTGTTCACTGCGTGTGCTGTTATCATTCATGTGTTTATGATGATCCTCCAGCTTCTGCTCATAATCTCCTCAGGATAACAGGCCTAAGACACCTGGATAAAGAATAAAACCCGCTTCCAGTCGAGCAGAATATACAGCTGAGAATATACAGCTCTCTGCAGATATACTGAACAGATACTATAAAAAACATTACAAGATGTCAACAAACACAAATTATTCCAACTCTAGCCTTTAGAACGAAACACTAAATGGCTTTTTCCACCACGTTTAAATCTCCCAGTTCACCGTTTCCTGCAGTTCTCCAATGATAATGCCTTCAAACGGCAAACACAGTCATCATCATTCCTTCAGAAACAAAAACACTCCGCAGGCAGATTCCAGAGAAGCATTCAGAGCTGATGAACACACCGCTCTTGATAAGAGCCGATGATCTTCACTTCCTATCTGATCAATTAACTGCCAAAGAAAAGCACTCTCAGTGTGGATGATCCAAGCAAAACATGGAAACTGTGTGATTATGGAAAAGAGATTAAAGCAGCGTTCAGGCTGAGGAACAGTGAGATCATCCACTAAACGAAGCACAGTCTGCTTCATAAACACGGTAAAAACCTTCAGAGAGCCAAGCCAAGACAAATATATATGAGAGTGCACTCGCATCTGCCCATAGATTGGCTTATTTAAGATCAGGAATATATAAGGGATTATTATAGTTAACTAAAACTAAAAGAAATCCTGATATTTAATAAAATATAAAAGAAAACCCTTAAACCTGCCAGACCATCACAGACCCCCACAGACCTGCTGTATCATTAGAGGACAGATTAATCTCGATCAGTGATCCCAGCGCTCTTCACACACAACAGAGAGGATGCTGGGAGTCACAGCCAGAAACACTCATTATGCTGATGAGCTCATTAATATTAAAAAGAGGCAACAGCTGTTTGTTTGTAGCGTTCAGAGAATGTTCTGCTATTCAACTGAATTACAAATATAACTGACAACCCTAAATTATAATTCAGTTATGAATTGAGGGATGATTTATTAAAAATACTGAATGGTTAATCCAGCAGAGGATCAGCAGTGAACACTGTCAGACTCATTCACTTATGAAAACAATTCTGTACCCAAAAACACACTTACTCACACTCACACACTATAACACACACACACACACACTCACACACACACACACACTCACACTCACACACTATAACACACATTATAACACAGTCACACTTACACACACACTATAACACACACACACTTACACACACACACACACACTATAACACACACATTATAACACAGTCACTTACACACACACTATAACACACACTTACACACACACACACACACACACACACACACACTATAACACACACATTATAACACAGTCACACTTACACACACACACTATAACACACACACACTTACACATACACTATAACACACACACACTTACACACACACTATAACACACACACACTTACACACACACACTATAACACACACACACACTATAACACACACTTACACACACACACTATAACACACACATTATAACACAATCACTTACACACACACACACACACACACACACACACACGCACACACTATAACACATACTTACACAGTCACACTTACATACACGCTATAACACACACACACGCACACACTATAACACAGTCACACTTACACACACACACTATAACACACACACACACACACACACTATAACACTGTCACACTTACACACACACGCACACACACACACACACACACACACACACTATAACACACACTTACACGCACACACTATAACACACACACACACACACACACACACACTATAACACAGTCACTTACACACACACTATAACACACACACACACACACACACGCACACACACACTATAACACAGTCACACTTACACACACGCTATAACACACACAAACACACGCACACACTATAACACACTCACACACACACACACACACACACACACACACACACACACACAGAGTAAGTGTCTAGTGTATAAGGCAGTGTATGCAGTGAACACACTCACATTATACTGCATCTGCACTGAATCACGTGACTAAAATCATGAATAAATGCAGGAAAGAGGAACAGGGCAGACAGGAGGCTGATGGGTGAGATATGAATTGTTTGTGAATGGGTGCCGTGGAGACGTGACCTCTGTCAGGATGATATCCCATAAGCCCCTGACGGCCTGTCATGCTGCCTTACTGTCTACCACACAGAAACACGGGCAGAATCTCTGAGCGGGAGGTCATTTATTTACAACTACTTCTGAAAGACAATTAATATTCAGTAATCAATCAATTTAACTGCAAAGACACGATCAGATTAGAACAAAATAACTGAATTGATCTAAATAATGACTCTGTTATCTTCAGTAGAGCTGCTTTACAGCTGAAACTGATGAATATCTGCTACATCTTCCTGATTATTTCTGTGAAGCTGCTCTGAAAGGATCTGCACTGAAATCATCAAACATCAAGACTGAAGGGGGCGCTAGAGCTTCCGTCAAACCTCTGTGTCCTTCACTGAACCACATGTGTGTTATTATTCCTGTAACATGTTACAGTGACTTCAGTGATCTGAAAGAGAGAAGAGCCGCTGACACACGTCACACACTTCAGCTGCGTTCTTACAGTTCAGAAGACAATCACACGTCAAATAGATCTCATCTGTTCATGAACACAAGTGTGTTTCAGACCTGAGGCTCAGAATCTGTCACCCCACACACACACACACACACACACACTCTTACACACACACACACATGCTCTCACACACACACACACACACACAGCAGCTCAGCTTGGGTAAACTAACCGTGGCCTGGGGAGAAACGGTGGCGCCGCTGTGTCTCGCAGACGTTCTGCAGGGCTCTGTGTTTCCCATCCTGCGCTCCCAGCGCATCGATCCGCCCGGATCTTCTGGAAACACAAACCCAGACCTGCCAAGAATCCACACGGGGCGACGCTCGAGCCAGGAGCCCATCAGAGCCTAATGCACTCGCTAATGAACGGAGGAAGCCCAACCTGCTGATGATCCCATAATGCACCTCAACACAGCCGAGAGAGCAAACGCTGGCATACAGACACAAGATAAAGCCAACGCGAGACGAGTGTGGTGATGTCGGCCTGTTACCACGGTAACCAGAGAGCAAGGTCAAAGGTCAATTACAAAGGATCTTATTTCTGTCATTGGGAATAATGACTCCTTCCTCCAGACCAAATGTTTAAGCAGGTTCTCACACACACACACACACACACACACTATAGTGGTAGGTAGTATTATATCAAAAAATATATCATGGGTAATTTTACATCATACTGACAGCATGAGCCATTTACTATTACTGATGGGAACTGTGTGTTTAAAGTGTTTTATATGAAACAATCATATATTAACATCTATTTTTAAGTGATCTTAAAATCAGATTATTCATGAGATGAATGATAATTCTCACATATTAGCTGCATCAGTTGAATGTTACATCAACAGTGTCAAATCTTGAAATATCAGCACTGTTACTGAACTGAACTGACTGGAGCTGAAGAACAACATGCTTGTCTTGTGACAGCTCATTAACTGTTTATATCAGGTTTATACTGTGGAGCTGCTTTGAATCTGTATTGTATGAAGCACTATAGATGACTTGACTTAATATTGTACACAAGTAAAACAATAAAGCGTAACACTTGAACATGTTGGGGACCTGTAGCGCTGCATATTTTCTCATCAGTCCATGTTTCTTCATCACTCTCTCATGTAAACTGTGTGGAAAGATCTACTGCAGTAAAAACAGCAGTATCTCCAGCCCTAAAACACACACACATGAAGACGCTCACGGCTGATGGCGCTTTTATTGGTTTACAGACTTTCAATCTTTACCATGACAGATGAGCTTGGCGCAGCAGTGCATTTTCTGACCATCAAGCGCTCAGGAATGCTCTCACGCACACGGCTCTGTGTCTTCAGAGGCTGGAAAGTCGATACACTCACAGGAAGGCAGAGAGATGCTCTCTAGAAAGCCACTGAACCAAATATTCCAGCTGAGTGGCTCAAACGCTGCGGGCGATCAAACAGCCGCGTCCCCCGCGCTCCGCATCTACTCACGCATTATTAGCCAGCGCTGCAAACACGGCACGCAACGATCAAAACACGCCAGCGCCGCAGATTCAGCATTCATGCCAACCACGGTCTGTCTGCAGCGTTGAGATGCTATCTGCGATGCAGGAGATTAGCAGCACACACTCACGCTGAGAGGCATTGAGGGCCGAGGGCCCGTGAGGAGGCACTGGGGCCCCTGGTGTCAGTTTTCAGGCTCCCGCTGCGCTCCAGTAATCCTCAGGTCAGCGCAGAGCAGCACCGATGACAAAGACGTGTTTGACGGGGACACACTAAAGCTCCACACGCTTACACAGGAGCTCTGAAAACCAGAACATACTATCATAGTGAGGAACAGCAGAAAGTGAATTCTGCAGTGTTTACAATCAACCAAGTCAACATCTCGTGCTAGTGCTCCTAGTGCTGCAAATGATATAAAATTACACAAAACAGGCATTAAAATCAGCTCAAACAACAAAAAATCAAGATGCTTCTTATTTTAATTCATTCCTTCAACAACTGTTTTTGCTTTGAACCAGATCCAGCAACCCTCTAGAAACCACTCAACACAGTCTAGCAACTACCCAAAATACCCTAGCAACCCCTTAGAAACCACTCAACACAGTCTAGCAACTACCCAAAATACCCTAGCAACACCCTAGAAACCACTCAACACAGTCTAGCAACTACCCAAATACCCTAGCAACCCCTTAGAAACCACTCAACACAGTCTAGCAACTACCCAAAATACCCTAGCAACACCCTAGAAAACACTCAACTAAGTCTAGCAACTACCCAAAATACCCTAGCAACACCCTAGAAACCACTCAACACAGTCTAGCAACTACCCAAAATACCCTAGCAACACCCTAGAAACCACTCAACAAAGTCTAGCAACTACCTAAAATACCCTAGCAACACCCTAGAAACCACTCAACACAGTCTAGCAACTACCCAAAATACCCTAGCAACACCCTAGAAACCACTCAACACAGTCTAGCAACTACCCAAATACCCTAGCAACCCCTTAGAAACCACTCAACACAGTCTAGCAACTACCCAAAATACCCTAGCAACACCCTAGAAACCACTCAACACAGTCTAGCAACTACCCAAATACCCTAGCAACCCTCTAGAAACCACTCAACACAGTCTAGCAACTACCCAAAATA
Source organism: allo-octoploid hybrid of Carassius auratus x Cyprinus carpio (assembly GCA_024542945.1). Classification (NCBI taxonomy): domain Eukaryota; kingdom Metazoa; phylum Chordata; class Actinopteri; order Cypriniformes; species allo-octoploid hybrid of Carassius auratus x Cyprinus carpio. The sequence continues at coordinate 65,592 of JANHFF010000409.1, forward strand.
CCCTAGCAACACCCTAGAAACCACTCAACACAGTCTAGCAACTACCCAAAATACCCTAGCAACACCCTAGAAACCAAAACACCATAAAAACCACTCAACACAGTCTAGCAACCACCCAAAATACCCTAGCAACACCCTAGAAACCACTCAACAGTCTAGCAACCACCCAAAATACCCAAGCAACACCCTAGAAACCACTCAACACAGTCTAGCAACCACCCGAAATACCCTAGCAACACCCTTGAAACCAAAACACCCTAAAAACCACTCAACACAGTCTAGCAACCACCCAAAGTACCCTAGCAACACCCTAGAAAGCACCCAGAATATACTAGATACCATTCAGAAAACCCTAGAAACCACCCAAAACCTCTTAGCAACAGCCTAGCAACCAATATTCATGTTTACTTAAGTGCCAGTAGCATAAAATGCTTAGACAGACTGGTCTAATTTGAATCTGAAAAACTCAACAGATTAACCATTGATTAGCTGCTGTTTGGTCAGGCTAGTTATTTAGACGCAGAGGATAAGTGTATTCAACCGGCCGCAGGTTCTCCTCCCAGTACAGCAGTGTCTCTTCAGCATGTCAACATGTGAAATGGAATAAACCCCACTGTAGTCCAGACTGCTGACTGGAGAAGTGCGTCAGGATCCAGGAAGTGGACGAGTGTGATCCCTCACATCCTGCTCACTCAATCAGCGGAGCGGACCGGACCGGACGGATCCGGGAGTGACATCAGCGTCACATGACCTGGTGAAGACCTGTCCGATCACACTGATGAGCCTCGTGAAGCACTCTGCTGGAAAGTGCAGTCATCTCATATTTAGCTGCCATTAGCGTCTGTGGAAGTGCTGCGGCTCCCCGGGGGGGAAAGGAAAACTAGGTCAGGATGAAGCTGAAAGCAGTGTCATATTAATACTCTCAATTTCCCCAGTAACTACTTTACCAGTGAGTGTGCTTTTTTCATCTGGCTGTCTCTCTGATTTCAATTACAGCAGCAGACGCTCGAAGGGACAGAAACGTAGAGTTCACTACAACAATCACAGAGCACAAATCTCATTCTCTGAGCAGACACTCGCATAAAGCTCAGGCGCTCATTTATACTTCTGCAGACTAGATGAAGGTTAAGGCTAAGTTTACGCAACAGTTTTTCCTTTCATTTTTCATGCACAGACTACATCGTCAGAACAATCCCCATTCAAAAACATCTAAAAACGCTGTAGTACTCACGCCAGGCCAGTAGTTGGCGATGTCACTTTGTAAAGAAACACTATGTGAACACGTTTTTACAAATCTGCATTTTTGTAGTTTACAACAGTTTAAACAGTTTTAAAAGTTGATTAGTGAGGTTCGCATCTGCACAGGCTCCTGTTTTATATTAAGAGGATTTCCACGATTTGAGTAATTTTATATCATGATAGCGATATATATCACAATATAGTTGTTTTTGCATGGTTTTTATATCAAAGTTTTTGATACCATAGATTTTTCATAATTCTTGTAATCACTATCAATGTCACAGGGGAAAAAAACTCAAGCTCAGATAAGTAATTACAAGCAATAGGACAAAAAACTACAATAAATAAATGCTACACACATTGTATAAATTAATCTGCATAGTTTAACTGTGTAAATTAAATGTCATATTATTAAAGATGCAAAAGTGGTTGTCAAGCGCCATGAGAGGTTTTCTCTAACTGTTGTTTGATTAATATGAATGACAGACAGGAGGAGTATTAGACTGCTGTCACTTTAAGACCTAACATCTGGATCCAATACGGTTACACGTGTGTTTTCTTTCTCAGCTGTTTACTTTCACTTAAGACCTAAATTACTGTTTTTACGAGGATACTTGCAAAAATGAACATTTTCATACAAGTATGTGTTTTTAACCGTTTAAGGCCAATAAACCAACAAAAATACTCATAACTGTGATAAAGATGATAGTCCAAAATCTCTACTAGTTAACCAGCCCTAGCTAACTGTGACACTCCTAACGGTCACCATTGTGCCCAGGCTGTTCAAGTGATCTCCACTGAACGCTAAATGTACTGCTAATACTAAACCGTGTCAGTCTGAGTGTGGGACGTAAGACGCTCCTGCAGTGACACACAGAGCACCGTGAGCTCTGAGACCGGATTAGACATGGTACATTAACATTTCTGAGCCGCTGATAATGGAGGAATCCTGATCTCTTACTGCAGTGAGACGAGGGTCAGACGGCCAGGGACTGACCACACACTCCTGTGAATGAGAGACGTCAGGGAGGATGAGATTAGTTCTGCTGACTTACACTCTCTCTCACACATGTTCAACACATCTGGAAGGACCTTCTAATGATTTCATCCTGTAATACGGTGTAAAACATCCATTGATTCTCTAATAACACACATTCATCCAGCGCAGTGGGGTTCATGCTCACAGCACACCAGCAGGGTTTCTGCAGGCTTTATGATGGTTAACTTAAGACCTTTTTAAGACCAAGTAAAGAAAATGTAAGGTAATAAGTAGCACAGGTATATTTGTAGCAATAGACAACAATACATTGTATGGGTCACAATTATACATTTCTCTTTTATGACAAAAATCATTAGGATATTAAGTAAAGATCATGTTCATGAAGATATTTAGTAAATGTCCTACTGTAAATATATCAAAACTTAATTTTTGATTAGTAATATGCATTGCTAAGAGCTTCATTTGAACAACTTTAAAGATGATTTTCTCAATATTTAGATTTTTTTGCTCCCTCAGATTCCAGATTTTCAAATAGTTGTATCTCAGACAAATATTGTCCTCCTAACAAACCATACATCAATGAAGAGATTATTTATTCAGAAAGAAATTACCCTTATGACTGGTTTTGTGGTCCAGGGTCACACATGTCAATATGGTCTCTAAATGTAAATGTGCAAGGAACACAATGAGTATTAGCAATACTTAAAAAAAAAAAAAATACATCTTTAACAGATCTCTATAGCTCAAGGCCAGAATACCTGCATTCCCAAATATGTGTTTTTTGTATTGTTTGTTGATCCTTTGTCTAAAGACTACCCTTTTCTACCCTAATGTGAGCTGATGGGTAAAGACACATCTAACATCTCAAGAAGCTGCTGGATTCAGTTCAGCACTAAAATACTGTCCTCCCAACACAAACCACACACATCCATCCACCACAGCAGTGTGTCTGTCGCTCTCGATTCAGTCTGATCCGCTCAGGCTCACAGAGAGAAGAAGAGTGTGTGTCTGCATGCATTAGAAACACTCCGCTACTGACGTCTGCAGGAGAGCAATGAAAGATGGAACTAACCAGAGCCTCTTTATTCACAGCAGCTAAATTCAGCTAATTACATGTCAATGTTATAAAGCCCAGGGGAAGCGCTTCACGGAGCTTCAGAGGTGGATTCAGCAGGAGATGATGGAGAACTGGTCGAGCCTGACTAACGAGGCCTGACTGAGTAACTCGCCCGTCATCGCCCAGGAAGAGGCTCATTAGTGGAGCACATGATTACAGTGATCGGGTCACGCTCGTTCCAGGAGTAACCGCACAGGACGCATGTTTAACAGCAGCTCTTGGGAACTGGGCGAGGAAAGGGTTAAACAGACATTCCCTTCCACCCCGTTCCCATTACTTCCACGCAAACACCTCCCTCTCTAATCCGCCCGGAGAAAGACGTTCATTCACAGGATTAAGTCGCTCTAGACGCTTGACAAAACGTCCTCTTAACGGTTTATTAGTATGTCAATCACAGCCTCGGTGTTAGAAAGAGAACTGTGTGCCTGAAAGACGTCCATATCTAACGCCCACAAAACTTCAGAACGTCCTGTCCTTTAGAAGAAAAGATGCCAAACATCTATTTATTTAGCATTTCTAAAGAGAAGATGGTTTGAGTGAGCGAACGCCTCTCAGGAGCTGGTGAGATCTGCCTGTGTTTATGTGTAAGGCTGACCCAAATACATAAAACATACCGTCATACAGACAGCTATTAAAGTTTCCTGGAGCAGAAATGTGTGTCTGGATCTGTCATCCAGTGAAACCTGAAGACAATATGAATGAAAAATCACCCTGTTACCTATTACTGTACAGAGGTTAACTCATGAGCTGAAGTGCGTGTGATTAGAAGTTATTAACCCCATTAATATGCAAATTAGAATATTAATGCATTTTATAAACGTACGGTGTGAAATCTTGAAACCTGAACACCTTAATACTAAGAGGCTAAAATATTAACTATAAATTTTGAAATATGTAACAAGATAACTCAGGATTATGTTTAATCAGGGTTAAGACTAGAGCTGAGCAATTAATCGAAATACAGTTTCGATTTCGGCCTCCAATGAATATGAAAATGCAATAATTGAGATAAAACCATTATTGCGCACCATTCCGCCTCTTTCCAGTGGTGTGCTTTCTCTCAAAACACAAAAATGTGCCAAAATGCAACACTTAGTGATTATTCACGTAAACTGTGAATTGGATCCGTGCGGCTCTTAAAGTGACAGCAGCCTAATATTCCTGCAGAGTGTGTGCTTAATATTAATCAAACAACAAAAGACAAAGACAAAAATGACTCACTGCTCTTGACTGAAGGACTTCTGTAGCTTTAATTAGAAACCAATTAAGTTTAATTCTAACAGTGAAGACTAGGCTGTTTACAATAAATTATTACATTTCTGTAGTAGACTGTTAACTCAATACTTTAGACTTGCCACCTCTGCAGTGTTAATGTGGCACTAGAAGGGTTAAAAACATCACAGTCCATGAAATATGTTTCAGAGACTGGAGTCTGGCACAAAGGAGGATCTTAAAGCAACTGCAAACACTTGAGTTGGTCTGGAGTGACCTATTCGACAGCGGAAATATGGAAGTATTTCAATGTCTGATCTGTCACTGTTTTTCTGTGCACATGAGAATTAAAGTGTAAAACACACTGATTAATTTGAACTCAGTGATAAAGAGTGAAGGGCAGTGACAGCAGGTTGACTCTACTTCCTGCTCCAAATGATCCCGAGCAGGTTTACGCTCCTGACACACACACACACACACACACACACACTCTCAGCCAGCAGTCGTAGCGGGACACGCCGAGGCATGCTTCCTCACCGCAGCTACTGTTGTCATGAGCAGTTCATAACTACAGACGCAGGATCGCATGTCAGACTCATGCTGTCTGAGAGTCTTACAGAGGAGACTCGCCGCTCCTGCAGTCTGTGTCTGTTTGGGTAAAAACACGCTAAACCACTGAACGTCATGCACACGTCTGTGAGCTGCTGCAGATCACCCAATCAGGACATCATCACCCATCAGACCTGGGATCCTGAGCACTGGAGAACTACAGCTGCTGAAGCAGAGAGAAAACAACACTGAGTACTGAAACACTGCAGACATTACTCACAGAACCAGCTCAGTACTCACATGGAAACATACAGGCCTTCACGGAAACCTGTCGAATAACAGTCTGGCTTAACTTGAAGAAACTGTGACAGAAATATATTACTGCTGTACAGTAGAATGAATGGTTTAATGTAATAAGACAACTAATAATAAGAAAAATAAAATTGTTAAACATTTTTTTTTAGGGAATATTCACATAATTTTTCTTCCATGTTTTAATTTTAACAGTAAACCTCTGTTGGGCAGCACTTTGTCTGGCAAACAAACAAAAAAGAAAAAAAAGAAAGGGGTTTGTTTAATTTTCAGTTGATTAAAGGTAAATTAAATTTATGTTTTATGCCTTTATCTGAATTTCTGGGGGGGGGGATAATAATAAACAAATAATTGTTTTTTATTAATTTAATTAATTAGAAATGTTTTTTGACTACTGAAATGTAATTCAACCATAAAAAAGAATCAAGAGATAAATTTTAACGAAAAACAGATTTTGGAAAGAATAAATCAGAATTTCAGAAAAAAATGTAATATATTTCATAGGGCCTTTTTTATCTTTTAGAAAGTGTTAAATTGCAACTGTTTCATGATTTCAAATAAAGTAGACTTGCTTTTTGATTAATAAAATTTAATCTGACCATTAAAACAGAGTCCAGAAAAAAAACAAAAACAAACATGTAATCCATGAAAATTAAAAAGAAAAAAATGGATTTTGGAAAAAAATTAAATAAAACTGAACACTGAAGACATTCCGACAATCAATACAGACATCTGTCACTAGAGATTTAAAAGCCTCTCTTCAGCTCAATATGAAGACAAAAACAAAACAGAACAAAGGATGATTGACAGGTGAGTGGGCGGAGCTTCACCGCTGTGTTTACACTATAACTGTGATGTGCTCATGTTTCTCTAACCGCCTCAGTTCGGGCTTTCAGCTGCGATTTCTTCTCATTTACGTCTGTATTGAGCGTTAAACACTTATCTTGAGATCTTAATATGAGGTGTAAACAGAGTCTCAAGCTACTGTTACTGTACTCAATGATTACCACCACTCCCTTTATAAGAGGACTCTAATGAGATGATTCAAGCTCATTAAAACACCTTTTATCAGTGCTTCTGGATTTGAGTTTTATGGCAAGACTAAATAAGTGTTAAATAATCTGACTTCTGTGTAATCTCTATCTGAATGATATCATCATCACGCACTGATAACCCTTCTAGTGTTCTGTAGAGTTTCTCGCTGCGTCACGTTACACAGATAATGAGATAACACACGTGTAAAGTAGATTAGTAGTGTTCTGATGGCCAGAGGTCAGTCCTCGACACACTCGAGAATCATCTGAGCTGAACACAACCTGTTCAGAGAGCTTCAGCTGGTGTGGAAGTGTTCTGTGTGTGTGTCTGACGGACTCACGGTGGGTCCAAGCGATCCATCTGACCTCACTCTCAAACACACACACACACAACAGTATTTATGACTGAAACTGATACAGTTAATATAATAAACTGTAAAGAACAAAATACATAAAACACACCATCATACAGACAGACATAAAATGTTTACTGGAGTGACTGTGAAACCTTGTGGCTCCAAAAACGTGTCCAGTTTGGCATCATTTCTCTTTTATGCCAAAAATCATTAGGATATTAAGTAAAGATCATGTTCCATGAAGATATTTAGTCAATTTCCTACCGTAAATATATCAAAACTTAATTTTTGATTAGTAATATGCATTGCTAAGAACTTAATTTGAACAACTTTAAAGATGATTTTCTCAATATTTAGATTTTTTTGCACCCTCAGATTCCAGATTTTCAAATAGTTGTATCTCAGACAAATATTGTCCTCCTCACAAACCACACATCAATGGAGAGATTATTTATTCAGCTTTCATCGAATTCAAATTTTAAAAAAAGTCCATTTCCCGCCAACATCTGAGTGCTATATATAGTAAAAAAATAAAAGGATATACTCTTATATGAGTAAAAATACATTTAAACAGATAAGTCTGAGAACAGAAATGCATTCTGTCATTAGAAGTCAATCTCTTTTATTTTCATAGCGCTCTATACAACACAGCAGCAGGCGTGAGAGCGAGAGGTTAGTTTATTTAGTATAGAGCGGTAGTTTATTAAGAGTGTGTTTGACTGTCAACACTCACACACACCTCATTCCTCAGAGAAACACACACAGAGTCACGCCCTGGAGCTTCTGCGCAGACACGAACACAATCACTGACGACAGCAGCGTCTTTAGCACTGTAACGCTGTCTTGACACAATCTGTATTCTGTAAAGCGCTATAGAAATAAAGTGTCTTGGCATGTCTCTGAGACTGATCTAGTACACTCCATTTCATTCATGCGAAGCGTAAAGCTGGGAATTATCTATTCACATCTAATCCGTCAATGCAATGATACTGTCATATTCTGCTGTCAGATTGAATTATCATGACTGAAGACCTGATTATCATCCTGTGAATAACAGCAGATCAAAGTCCTGTCGCTTGCTGTGAACTACATCAGCACACATTCATGTGAAGCGCAGGAGGGAACAAGCCACGGCTCAACAAAGAGCCACTTTGTTCATTATGACGCAGTCTAATCAAACACTGGACTAATCACCAGCGCTAACAGCGGGATTAATGCGTCGCTCCGCGGGAACCGAGCCTGCGTCCTGAAGGACTTCTGACCACCCAGACGTCCACAGCACGAGCTCTTCTGATTCACCGCCTCGTTATCATGCACATGTCAATCAGTCAGTTATTACTATAGCGCTTCATACAGCTTCACAGGAAAATAACGGTGTTAATGTTGTGATAACAAATTCAGTGTCAGCTGTAAAGCAGACGACAGCGGAGTCATTATTCAGATCAGATCAGATACAGTTACATCAGTAATACACTGTCTAGGGCTGCACCGAAACAAACATTCTTGGACGAAGCCGAATAAAATGAAACACTGGGCCAAACACCAATGCATAAATTAAATAGCCAAAATGTGCTTTTTATGGTTTTGTCTTACTTTTCAAAGAAAAAAAAAATCAATAACAAAACAACAATTTAAAAATATTTATTTAAAACTAAATTTTTTAAAACATTTTAGCAGACATTATACCAACAAAGCACAATTTAACTTAAAATTAAAAAGTTAGTTAAATAATATTTTTGGGCTATTTTGGGGGGTCTCCCTTCTTGAATCCGAATGTATTTTTTACTGTACAAATAAATGCAGCCTCGCTGATGTCTTTTAAAACATTAGAAAATATTACAGATCCCAATTTGAACACTGTGTGTGAATGTTATAATAAATGTATTAATAGCGCTGTTGTTATTATTGTTACCATTATTATTATTATCTTACGTTTTTATTTTATTTTACAGAACAACAGCAAAATTACAAAACTAACTTTTATGAATGTTAAAGGAGTTTTTTAGACCTTTTTAGTCTTTCTGTTGCCGGAAGCAGATTTATAAATAATGTTTGTCACACATTGTCACATTTCTTTAAAAATGAATTGTGAGATCCAGTGCTATTCCGTGTCTCGCTGTCGGAGCTTGTAATGATTTGTGTGTCTTTCTCTGACACGTTTAAATGCTTCCACACCGTGACATGTTTGCTGCATTAGTGCACAGCTCTGTTTGATCACGTCACCTCTTTGTTCACTACAGTTCATTCAGTCTTTTCGTTTATATAACAATCTCGGTTGCTGAACATTTGGTGCATCCCTAAATATCACTAAATATGAAATGATCTAGGTTTAGACTCCAGCTTCCTCGTCTCAACCCACTCGCTCTGGTTTCCTGGAGGTCAGAGGTCAGAGGTGGAATATTTGAATATCACAAAAAAATTATGTGAATAAAGCTCCGTTTCCATCCCATGTGTTCAAGAGAACAGAAACATCACTTCCTGGCAAACTGGAGCAAACCGTCAAGAAAAACCCAGCTGCTGCAAAGTGAAGCCTGTGGCTGTTTTTTCCTTCTTAATAAATAAAGAGCAGACAGATAACAAACGCTGTCATGTTTTCATGAGTGCAGAAGCCTGGTGTATTATCAGAGGTGATTAAACCAAATCATTCTGATGACAGGCTGACTAAACGACTAAAACAGCATTTGAGATGCGTGGGATTTTTGATGATTTTGATTTTGTATGCATCTTGGCATTTTAATCCAGCATTTATTTCATGCAAAATCCCGCAGCTCACATACAGAGATCACAGCTGCGGACAGAGAAACATCAAGACGAAGAATTAAAGCCCTGTACAAGAGAGACTCGGAGCATGTTCACAACATATAAACTTCACTTTAAAAACACATCTTGCTGAACTACACTACCCATAATCATAACAAAAGACCAGTGTCCTTCTGTACACATTCTAGTACTGTACCTGTATGGTTTATGCCATTGATTAGATCGGGATCGTTCAGAAATCTCTCCGTTAGTGTCATAAATCAGATCAGTGTTTACTCGCACGTTATACACGCTGAAGCTCTTCATGATTTCAGCGAAATCTAAAAACGCTTTCTTCCACGGGGGAAATATTGCTTATGATTAATGCTGTTTGAAACACCACAGAAACTGACGCAACCAAAGCTCAACACATTCAGACTGCAGGTTATTCAGGGGTTAAATACCTCCAGCTCATCGGTTCACTAGCTAATATTTGACTTCTCAAATCAACTGTGCTACCTCTCGCTATTGAACAACATTTCTTTAGTTAAAAAGTTAGATTTGAACAGATTAATCAAGCTAAGCGTGAGGTATTTTATGTTGGTGTCATAATCACAGTAACACACTGATAGCAGTGTCTCATAATACACACCTACATCTTCTTACACATGTATTGATCTGCTGTGCACTTACAGTAGCTTATACACTTCTCTCCTGTTCATTCTTGTACTCTTGTTTGAATTTATTCTGCATTAAAAGTCTGCTCAGAAGGACTGCCGGTGAACACAGGATTCATTCCACATGTAAAGTGTTTAAATGTTATTATGAGAGACAGCAGAATGAACAAACAGACTTCAGAGGATCTTCTTCTGGTGTGAGACGTTTCCCGCTCGCTGGCTTCAAAGCAAACGACAGGAAGACAGCGAGAATAACGCCGTGGCTGGCAGCGCCTGACGTCCCGGACCTGATTACACCGGCTCTTCTTTCTCTGGATTCTAATCATGTGATCATCAAACACAGCCCCTCCTGGACAGCAACAACAATCAGTGACCGCGGTCAGATTCACAAGAGACACGTGCTACTGTCACCAAAAACCAACAAATAAACAACTACGGCTGCATCGATTAGTCACCATCAATCGATTCATAATAAAAGTTTGTTTCAACATAACAAGTATGACTGGATTCAGTGTTTTCCGCATCGTGGAAATCTCTGTAGTTCACCTAGTGTTAGCTACGAGAGCCACACAGACAAACAACAGACAAACACAGCTGCAGGACTTCCTCCACAACACTTCCTGACCAGCAGATGCCGCACCGGACAGCAGCGCTCCCTCTCCGCGTACGGATTCAGTTCTGCACCACAGCAGCGACAGACGGCACGCTAACTGCTTCCTGAGCGGCTCCCAGTGACGGCGTTCAGAAGCGCTTCGGTCCGCAGGGAAACACCAGGAGATCACACTCCAAACATTAACATCAGGAAGATGCTGCTAATGGCCAGCGACCTTTGACCCAGACAGGAACCAGTTTATTTGAATCTCAAAGCAGAGATGTCTGTAAATAAAACACGCACACAGACACGAGACAAAATACACCAAACATACACGACTAATAAACCAATGCTTAGTCCTGTCATACAATACAGAGTGCTTTACAGGGATAAACAGGAAAATAACGATTCAGTGACAAAAATTGAATAAATAAGTTTAGGTTTTTAAAGTGGTTTGGAATCAAAAGTCGATTCCAATTCCAGAATCAGATACTTAAGCTCAGGAATCGGATATGTCTTGTAAAATGTACATTTATTGATTCCTGTGTGCCATGTGTTTAAATAAAGATTTATCATTACATTGTTAAACCAGAAGGTGGTGAAACGGGGATGTAAAAATGTATTTGTCTTTGAATCATTCATTCAAGAGATTTGTTCAAAAACACTGATTCATCCAGTAATAAAACAAGTGAATCTCGAGTGAGTCATTGATTCATTAAATCGAGAGATTTGTTCAAAAATGCTGATTCATACAGTTATGAAACAAGTGAATCTCGAGTGAGTCATTGACTGATTCATTCATTCATTCAAAAGATTTGTTCAAAAACACAAATTCATACAGTTATGAAACAAGTGAATCTCGAGTGAGTCATTGACTGATTCATTCATTCATTCATTCAAGAGATTTGTTCAAAAACACAAATTCATACAGTTATGAAACAAGTGAATCTCGAGTGAGTCATTGAATCATTCATTCATTCATTCAAGAGATTTGTTCAAAAACACTGATTCATCCAGTAATGAAACAAGTGGATCTCGAGTGAGTCATTGATTCATTCATTCAAGAGATTTGTTCAAAAACACTGATTCATACAGTTATGAAACAAGTGAATCTCGAGTGAGTCACTGAATCATTCATTCATAAATTCCATGAGATTTTTAGTTGTCTAATATTCTTTCTTCAGAACTGTGAGAGAACTACAACCTCCATTAAAACAAAACTACATTTATTCAGAATCATGCGGCTCTATCACAAGCAGCTCTTAATCGAGTCCAGTTTTTATGCAGCCGGCTGATTTTTGTTCATGTGTTTTGCAAAACGAGGCCCAGAATAAATGTTTGATATCTTATTTGTTAATCACAATGACAGAATCTGAATCGATAAGCAGAATCAGAACCAGAATTGATACATTTGAAACAACACCAGTCCAGTACATGTTCCCCAGATTCCTTCCATTCTAAGTGTGTTACTGCAGTATTTGGTGATGAATGTGAATATGTCTGTCGTGTCAATAAAGCAGCTTGAAGCTGAATCAGAGCGGAGATCATGAGGATGGTGTAAATCACAGAGCCCTCATCCTCCGCTCGCTCTGATCCGTGCTGTTGTAGGATTGAGAAGCGTTGCGTGTGAAGAGCGTGTGGGGGTGCAGTGAGATCACTATATGAAATATGGGACACAACATACACACGCATCGGGACAGAAGTGGGGGAGGAGAGAGAGAACATAAACAGTCTTCTTATGAGATCACATGACACTTGTATTGTTAAAAGCACTGTATAAATAAAGCTGACCTGACGCAGTCCTCCAGTGCAGACTAGTTCAAGAGTAACGGTCACTCGTTTGTTTGCTGCTCTGGCTGTATCTGACCGCTCAAAAGCTTTTCACTGCTAGTGCAGTTTAAAAAAATGAAGATGCAATCTATAAAAGGCAAAGAACTCGAAATGAATGAGCTGAAATAAGAGACTTCTTTGCTTTGCTATAATTGTTGTCAACATGTTAAGCCCCTTTGAGAAGAGCTGAACTCCTCTGAAACACCAGCATCAACACAAACTCAACCCTTCAACAAAAACAGTTCATTTTAACTCCACAATATTCAGCAACGCATGATGTTATCAATAATCTCTGCCATGTTCTGTTCCATCACACTTAAAGTGAAGGAGACCGATCTCTTCTTCTGTATTCTAACCTACATCTGAATGTAACAGACAGAAAGAAAGAAATGTAGGCGGGGCTTGGTTCTGTGCATCACTTGTTGATTGGATGTGGAGATGTGGGCGTGGCGTATGCAGATGAGCGTGCAGACTTCATATCTTCATTTTGCGTCTGCAGTAAATGTGTCTTGATTTATGAAATCTGTAGGCATTTGCACTGGAAAACAAGACAAATACTGAGGGATAAAATCACTTTTTGCAGTGTATGCAACCTTTACGACTTTATGAATTTAAGACTTTCTGCTCTGATTTAAGAGCTTTTAAGACCTCAGTTTGATGAAGGGTGAATTAAGACTTTTTAAGAAACACAATTAACCCAGAATAAGGATTTTTCTGCTTTCTACTGGCCCTAAAACAAACAAAATATTAGCTATTATCTATTTAAATTTATATTAGATTAGTTTCAATTTCATTCATTTTAAGTAATTTTATGTTTTCATATATAATCAATGTTCAACCTTCAGTGTACTGTATAACAGTTACATTTCTTTTTGTTGTTAACCATTTATTATTATGATTCCAACCATATCAGATCTCATGTTGTGGCCTCCCTGTTCTCTCAGAGTTCGAGGGATTATTAAATCTGGATAGTGTTTGGTGTGAATGTGTCTTCACTTACCCACAGTGTAAAGACACGACGTAAAACACTGATGTGAAGTCATTCTCACACACTTTATTCACAGCATCAGTGGTGACTACACTAACTGTAGTATTTCAGCCTCTGTCTCTCACACATCCGTACGTGAGAAATGCATCATCCTTTATAAGCAGAAGTGAACTCCTACACTTCTCCTGATGGAAACGAGCTGTTGGACTTCATCACGCGTCTGGAGGAAATGTCTGAGCGCAGGTGGGCAGCACATATTTCACAGATAACAGCAGGATCCAGTGCTTGACGCAGTCATCATTTCACGTCAAACTCACTGTATGTGTGTGAACGCTCATCACTAGTCCACGGTCAGAACATGCCCTGAACGCTGAGGTTAACACTTTAACATGAACACTACAGAGTTTCAGAGTCCACAAAACAGGTCGACTATAACAGGTTTACAGTCTGGTTTTGACCACTGAAAATGTACAATTAAACAATTTACTCCTGGAGCCATATTGAAATTCCATTATCTCTGGAACTGAACAACACAGGGCCTTAAAATTGAAGATGCCAAAAGGAAAGTTTGTTGAGACCCAACTTCTAAAAGGGTATTAAGATAGTTTTAATATTTTTGGAGTTACAGGCATGCAAACTTCAGAGAAAACACTTGAAAAGTGCTCTTTGCCCATTTTGGAATGATCACCATTGGCACACAATGCAGCAAAGATTGCTAAAGTCAGCAGATTTTACTAACAGATCTACCAATCTCTGTGTAAAAGTGACATCATGATGCTGAAGTTATTTTTACCCCCGTAACTTGATTCTGAATCTCAGGGGGAAACTGCCATTTTGGTCCCCCTCTACAAAATAGTGGAATACAGTAAATATTCATCTATGACATTTAATATTTTGTCTTTCATCACTATACATGTTTATCTTTCTTCAAAAAAGACTAAATCAGAGATCTGAGCCAGAGATGTTAGGTTTGAAGGGTCTACAGTAACACGGAGCCGGACACGAATCAGGGCTGCAGGAGTCATCAAAGCAGAAAGTACAGCTGAGGTGAAAACACATTTCATTTCCTTTCTAGGCTTACAAAGCTGGAAAGTAATCCTTTCCCTCACTGAGTCTGTCTGTACATTACAATTCTATCTACTTCCTCATTATTTGTATTTGATTGTTTATATTATATTACTGTATTATATTCCATTTTCTTGCCCTTATCCTCTAGTGTTTGATGATGTGGCTCTTCACTGATATCTGATCGATAAGCATCTGCTGTGATCAGATATGATTTGCACACACCCTCTGATGATCAGAATCATGAATTCAGAGACAGCTGGAACTTTAGCTGCGCTTCTTCCGCGCGAGACACACCGCCACCCGGTCACTAGTCACGCAGGTTAGTTAGTGGTCGTGAACGCTTCCTTACCGTCGAGACTCATGATGAAGACGGCCAGCAGAGCGTCGGATGCGCGTGTGCGTCGCGTCGGTGTTCCGCTCCTGTCGGCGTCGGTCCCCGGTGATCCGTCCATGTTCTCCGCCTCTACAAAGTGCGCTTCTTCTCTTTCACGACACGCGCACACCTGACTGAGAGCAGAGCGGCGCGGGGGGAGATCGGTAATCGCTGTATTCCGGTAGAGCCTCGGATCGACGGTAATCCGTAGGAACCAGCGAGTCACTTTACTCTCTCTCTCTCTCTCTCTCTCTCTCTCTCTCTCTCTCGCTGTCTCTCTCTCCGGTTTCCGGTCTCTTCGGGAAAACGCGTCCAATGCTGCGTCCCGCTGGCGGAACCGGGAACACCGAGCGTCACTTCGAGCTGATTTCTCTTGGATTTGATTATTATTTCATTTATTTCGAAGGGTTTGTGATGCGGACAAAAATAAGTTTGCAGTAACACTGAGTATAAATGAAGAACAAAACATGTTTCATATCCAGTGACTAAATTAGCAATAATTGTGTTGCTGAATTAAGCTTCAAACTCCATCATAATGCGCAGTGTTTTCATCTAACATGTATTTTGAGCTGCAGCTCGTTATTAATGGAGTGTTTCACTAGTTAACAGTAAACCGGTTACTTCATCTGAATATGTTCATGTATTTGTGTTGATGTTTTTTGTAAACATCATGATTTTTTCGCTTATTTCAGTTAATGTGCTAAAACTATCGAGCTGAGCCAGTAGTAATCCATATAAAGCATCTTTTTAAAACAAAAACAATTCACTTACAAAATAAGATTGAATAAACATTTTTCTGTACATGTGCATTAATTGCCAAAACAAATGAATGAATGACAAAAACAGCAGTTCACTTCAACACCTGACCTGTGTTCTCGAAGAAGAGCTTTAGCTGGTTAACATTTGAGAACCGGTTTAAACGTTATTTCTTTTACTTTATTAGAAAGCAGATATTTAAGAGGCAGAGGCCATGCTTTCTCCCAAGGTTTAGTCTCCACAATATTATTCCAGTTTAGTTATAATGTAAGGAATTGTTATGTCTCTCTGGAAGAAAGCTATTATTTTTGTTATTTTTAAATTCACTTATTTTTAAGTCACAAAGTCTACCTTGTGAGTTAAAAAGCTGACCAACTAAAAGAAGGTTTTAGACCTTTTTTTGTTTTGTTCCTAGATCAGAACTTCTGAATCATTTGATTTAGTCCAGAACTTTTTAATCGTTTGATTTAGTTCAGAACTTCTGAATCGTTTGATTTAGTTCTGAACTTTTGAATCATTTGATTTAGTCCAGAACTTTTTAATCGTTTGATTTAGTTCTGAACTTCTGAATCGTTTGATTTAGTTCATAACTTCTGAATCGTTTGATTTAGTTCAGAACTTCCGAATCGTTTGATTTAGTTCAGAACTTTTGAATCGTTTGATTTAGTTCAGAACTTTTGAATCATTTGATTTAGTTCAGAACTTCTGAATCATTTGATTTAGTTCAGAAATTCCGAATAATTTGATTTAGTTCAGAACTTTTGAATCATTTCTGAATCATTTGATTTAGTTCAGAACTTCTGAATCATTTGATTTAGTTCTGAACTTCTGAATCATTTGATTTAGTTCAGAACTTTTGAATCATTTGATTTAGTTCAGAACTTCTGAATCATTTGATTTAGTTCAGAACTTTTGAATCATTTCCTTATCATTTGATTTAGTTCAGAACTTCTAAATAATTTGATTTAGTTCAGAACTTTTGAATCATTTGATTTAGTTCAGAACTTTTGAATCATTTGATTTAGTTCAGAACTTCTGAATCCTTTGATTTAGTTCAGAACTTCTGAATCATTTCCTCATTTTACAATGACACATTTTTAAATAAAGAAACAATCTTGGACAAGGGTGTAAAAATTGGCACAATTTATTAGTGTCATGAAAATATGATTTTCTCAACACATTTGGGCAGAAATAAATGACATGAATGCTAGAGGGTTTACTGCAGGTCAAATCCACTGATGATCTCCTCACAGACACAAACATCAGAAACATCATCTCAGAGGATTCGTGACAGCTTTGGTCTACATTTTCATCAACAACCAAAAATGGTTTGGTGGCAAATAGAAATTAATGATTTCAATAAACAACATGTATTGGTGTCACTAATAATATATCTGTATAAAACCAGCAGGATCCTCTCTGTTTGTTTTTCCACTTTCTAAAATACATTTACTACCTGAGAGAATCATCCATAATATTTACATCACCACATAATCCATATTCATATCCATATTCACATTCATATGTCAGCATGAGGTCCTGTAAGCATCAGTGATTTTGGATTCAGTGTTTCATCATTCAAGCTCTCGACTGGAAACATTAATTCAACAAATAAACTTGAATGAACAGATATAAACATAATATTTATGCAATAACCCACATACTCAAAAAAAAAATCTCTCTATATATAAACCCCTGATACCATGATTTAGTATTATTAAAGTACACTGTAAAGACTACATTCTGGTTTGCATGCAGTGAATGAAGCGATGCCCTGCGTAAAGAAACAGCAGGATATGACTGAATGTAACAGAGTTCAGTGTAGTCCTGCAGCGCTTACAGATGATGACCCACTTCTGAGGTTTGTGTAGATATAATCTGAGATCTGCACATTATACAGTGAGCTGAATATTCATGATATTATTGACCTTTAGACGCAGCATCAGTCTGAGCATTAAAACAGAAACGCCACAGACTGTGTGTGTATAAGTGTGTGTGTGTGTGTGTGTGTGTGTGTGTGAGAGAGAGAGTGTGACTGTGTGTTTGAGTGTGTGACTCTGTGTGTGTGTGTGTGTGTGTGTGTGTGTGTGTATCTCCCGAGAACAGACGGCATTTTAAACAGCGCTGATCATTATGTGATCTTCATTATTTCAGCACAGCAAGTTCTCTTCAATTCTATTTTTTCTTAATGAGTTTCATGCACTACACCCAGATGAAAAGAAAGAAATCATTCCCTTCCCTCAGAGAGAATCAGTCCTTCACTCACATCAGCAAACCCCATAAACGAGCTCTGAAGACGAGCAAACGCTTCAGTCATCTCCAGTAAAGCTCTGTACATGATGAATCTGTAGCAGGCATCCATGTAAACACAGTACAGATGTAGTGTAACTAAAGAAAAGCAGCAGCAGAAGTTCCCTTCCACCCAGAAGACACCATCTACTCCTAATCACTAATGTGCTCCCTGACCAGGGCTTATTTTATGGCTTTATAGTGTAACAGCGGCCACTCGGGTCAGTCAACCTGACTCAGACTGCTGGAGGATCCGTGTGTGTGTGTGTGTGTGTGTGTGTGTGAGATGAGCGCAGTGGTTGGTGGTGGTCTGGTTTAACTGCCGCTGTACAGATCCACATTACTGGAGCTCAAGCCTCGACTGTCTCTGAGCCGCCGGCCGGACAGATTCTGAACACCAGAACAGAACAGAGAAGAACACGAGGAATCATCTTCATTCTCAGCATGAAAGATTAATACTTATTATGAAAAAAGGTAATTGTAACTTTTTTCTCATAACTGCAAGTTTATGTACAAGAAGAAAAAATTGTGAGATAAAAGTAACAATTAACGTTTTGATTTTTGATTCTGTGGCAGAAACAAGCTTCCAGAAATTATAGATGTGATTTTAGGAGAAAAGCTTGGGGATGTGTGTGTTAGAGTGATTTTTTCACAGTAAGAGATGTTCTTCAGCAAAACGTCTTAACCAGTTTATAAAATACAGTTACATCAATCTGATCAAAGACATCAGTGTTCAGTGAATAGTTGATTGCATTAATGATAATAATAATGAATTATTGGGTCAGTATTAGTGAGAGTAGTCACCTGGAAGGACTCGTCACCCGTCTTGTTCAGGAAGTTGAGTGAAGCAGCACGTTTCATTCTGAAGAGAAAAACATGAAATATCTGAAAACCCAACAGCAGAAGACTGAATGACACAGAATGTATTAAATTATTATTAAATGAATAAATTACAAAAATGACCTGAAATGCAGTTTAAAATTGAAAAAAATAAACAGATAAAAAACAATACTGTGATAACAGCGGTGCGAGAGGGAGAGAACACTTCCAGTGTGTGTTCATATGTGTGTGTGTTCATACGTGTGTGTGTCTGGTGTGTTTTCATACGTGTGTGTGTTCTGGTGTGTGTTCATACATGTGTGTGTGTGTCTGGTGTGTGTTCATACGTGTGTGTGTGTGTGTGTGTGTGTGTGTGTGTGTGTTCATACATGTGTGTGTTCTGGTGTGTGTTCATACGTGTGTGTTCATACATGTGTGTGTTTCTGGTGTGTGTTCATAAGTGTTTGTTTTTTGGTGTGTGTTCATACGTGTGTGTGTTCATACGTGTGTGTTTCTGGTGTGTGTTCATAAGTGTGTGTGTTCTGGTGTGTGTTCATACGTGTGTGTGTTCATACGTGTGTGTGTTTCTGGTGTGTGTTCATAAGTGTGTGTGTTCTGGTGTGTGTTCATACGTGTGTGTGTTCATACGTGTGTGTGTTTCTGGTGTGTGTTCATACGTGTGTGTGTGTTTCTGGTGTGTGTTCATACGTGTGTGTGTTTCTGGTGTGTGTTCATACGTGTGTGTGTTTCTGGTGTGTGTTCATACGTGTGTGTGTTCTGGTGTGTGTGTTCTGGTGTGTGTTCATACGTGTGTGTGTGTGTGTGTGTGTGTTCATACGTTTGTGTGTTCTGGTGTGTGTTCATACGTGTGTGTGTTCATACGTGTGTGTGTGTGTTCTGGTGTGTGTTTATACGTGTGTGTGTTCATACGTGTGTGTGTGTCTGGTGTGTGTTCATACGTGTGTGTGTTCATACGTGTGTGTGTTCATACGTGTGTGTGTTCTGGTGTGTGTGTGTTCTGGTGTGTGTTCATACGTGTGTGTGTGTGTGTTCAGACGTTTGTGTGTTCTGGTGTGTGTTCATACGTGTGTGTGTGTTCATACGTGTGTGTGTTCATACGTGTGTGTGTTCATACGTGTGTGTGTTCATACGTGTGTGTGTGTCTGGTGTGTGTTCATACTTGTGTGTGTCTGGTGTGTGTTCATACGTGTGTGTTTCTGGTGTGTGTTCATACGTGTGTGTGTTCTGGTGTGTGTTCATACGTGTGTGTGTTCTGGTGTGTGTTCATACGTGTGTGTGTGTGTGGTGTGTGTTCTGGTGTGTGTTCATACGTGTGTGTTTCTGGTGTGTGTTCATACGTGTGTGTGTTCTGGTGTGTGTTCATACGTGTGTGTGTGTTCATACGTGTGTATGTCTGGTGTGTGTTCATACGTGTGTATGTCTGGTGTGTATTCATACGTGTGTGTGTGTTCTGGTGTGTGTTCATACGTGTGTGTGTGTTCTGGTGTGTGTTCATACGTGTGTGTGTTCATACGTGTGTGTGTGTCTGGTCTGTGTTCATACGTGTGTGTGTGTCTGGTGTGTGTTCATACGTGTGTGTGTTCTGGTGTGTGTTCATACGTTGTGTGTTCTGGTGTGTGTTCATACGTGTGTGTGTTCATACGTGTGTGTGTGTCTGGTGTGTGTTCATACGTGTGTGTGTTCTGGTGTGTGTTCATACGTGTGTGTGTTCTGGTGTGTGTTCATACGTGTGTGTTTCTGGTGTGTGTTCATACGTGTGTGTGTTCTGGTGTGTGTTCATACGTGTGTGTGTTCTGGTGTGTGTTCATACGTTGTGTATGTCTGGTGTGTGTTCATACGTGTGTGTGTTCTGGTGTGTGTTCATACGTGTGTCTGTGTTCTGGTGTGTGTTCATACGTGTGTGTGTGTTCTGGAGTGTGTTCATAGGTGTGTGTGTTCATACGTGTGTGTGTTCTGGTGTGGTTCATACGTGTGTGTGTGTCTGGTGTGTGTTCATACGTGTGTGTGTTCTGGTGTGTGTTCATACGTGTGTGTTTCTGGTGTGTTCATACGTGTGGTGTGTTCTGGTGTGTGTCATACGTGTGTGTGTGTTCTGTGTGTGTTCATACGTGTGTGTGTTCATACGTGTGTGTGTGTCTGGTGTGTGTTCATACGTGTGTTGTGTGGTCTGGTGTTGTTCATACGTGTGTTGTTCTGGTGTTGTTCATACGTTGTGTGTTTCTGGTGTGTGTTCATACGTGTGTGTTCTGGTGTGTGTTCATACGTGTGTGTGTTCTGGTGTGTTTCATACGTGTGTGTATGTCTGGTGTGTGTTCATACGTGTGTGTGTGTTCTGGTGTGTGTTCTACGTGTGTGTGTTCATACGTTGTGTGTGTTCTGGTGTGTGTTCATACGTGTGTGTGTTCATACGTGTGTGTGTTCTGGTGTGTGTGTCATACGTGGTGTGTTCTGGTGTGTGTGTGTTCTGGTGTGTGTTCATACGTGTGTGTGTGGTGTTCATACGTTGTGTGTTCTGTGTGTGTTCATACGTGTGTGTGTTCATACGTGTGTGTGTTACGTGTGTGTGTTTCATACGTTGTGTGTGTCTGGTGTGTTCATACGTGTGTGTCTGGTGTGTGTTCATACGTGTGTGTGTTCTGGTGTGTGTTCATACGTGTTGTGTGTGTTGCTGGTGTTGTTCATACGTGTGTGTGTGTGTT